>CAXHUQ010000914.1:90000-93000 GCA_964020085.1 Micromussa lordhowensis | reverse complement strand
TAATGAAGCAATTTGATGATTTTGTCGCACTGGTGCGCCAAAAAAATCAATCTAGAAAAATACATTGCAGTCACTTCTAATAAGCAGAAGGAATTCAGGAACAAATATCATAGCGCTTGCGCACTGAACCCATATCTCCACCTTCAAACAATGGTGAAACGCTAGAATATTATTGATTGACTTGAAATGAAGAGGAAGTTATTACTTTCTTAACTCCGTCCTTTTCAATTGACGCAGTTGACAGGTGAAACTTAATTCGTCGTATTCTAATTTACACAGGAATAAAATTAAGACTTCTCCGCTAACATTTATGACGAAGGTTTGCAGCTGATTACTCATTTACAACTATGCATTTGCGCACAGAAATCGATTGAAATTTACATTTGCTGTCCATGAAATAGGCAAAAAGACACAAAATGTCAACGACACCCTGCTCCTTAGATGTCTCAGGCAAATTGTTATTGAGCTGAGTTGTTTTTTTCAGCCGGATGAAATGTGATACATCTGTTTTTAACAAAGACCCTGAATCTGAAAACTTCCCAAAACAAATATTTTGTTTATAACGACGGTTTATGAAAATTTAAATGAACTTTAATTATTTAGAAGGTAAACGGCTTTTGAATGCAAAATTGGAACGAAGTTTTCGAAAAATTTTCCGGTGTACGAGAACAATTTATCAAATTTGTCATTTTCAAAGTGCGTCGGATAATCCAGTAGCTCACATGGATTATAAAACATACGAGAAACACCGTAAGCATTGAAAACATTCAAGATTATGAAAAATCCTGTTTGTGAAGAACTGTTGCTGTACCAGGCCACAACTACAGATAATGAAAACTTAAGATCGTGGTACATTGTTAACTGCGTGTTCAACGCTTTTTTTACTATAACCGCCATCATGTTCAACAGCGTCACCATCCAGGCGATACGAAAAACTTCATCGTTGCCAAATACTCTGAAAACATTGCTTCTGAGTCTTGCTGTCTCTGATCTTGGTGTTGGTTTACTTGTCCAGCCTTTCTTCATTGGCCTACTCGTCAAGTGGTTACAGCGAGACAACTCAACTGATGCTACATGCACCACGTTTGACTTGATGATGGGCCTGTTTTCTGGAGCGTCATTTGTCGGAGTTGTGGCTCTAAGTGTAGACAGATTCTTAGTGATTCATCTTCATCTCAGATACCAGGAACTTGTGACTCACAAGCGAGTTGTTGTTTTGGTGATCGCAATATGGATATCCAGTGCGCTTCTTTCCGTAGTTAACTTGCTGGTTCCGATGAATGTTGCTTACCTGGCTTTTGCAATTACTGGTATACTTTGTCTCGTAACTTCAGGACTGCTTTTCTTTAAGATTTATTTAACCGTACGGCGCCACAGAAAACAAATTCATGCTCTCCAAGCACATAGCCAAATAGCAAATGCTGCCAGGCTACGAAAATCTGCACTCGGAATGTTTTACATATACTTAGTGTTCTTGAAATGTTATTTGCCGAACTTCTGCAGTTTTGCTGTCATGGCAATCTCTGAGTTAAGTACTGGTGTTAAAGTTTTTGTTATTTCGTCAATAACTGTGATGTTACTGAATTCATCTTTGAATCCTGTTGTTTATTGTTGGAAAATGAGACACATTCGGCGCGCTATTTTGGATACACTACGAACTGTCTTTCCAAGTCGCAGCTGAGTCGCGGCTTTATATTCTATTGAGGGGGTTAGTCTCATTGTTTTAGGATTTCAGCCCAAAACCTACAATTTAGTGTCTTTTTGAGCCTACAATTAAGAATAAATGTTTTTTTGAGGGCACGATGGAGAGGCACGTGGGTGTCATTAGACGTTTTATCTCAGATAAGACGGAATACATCTGCATCGGATAACTGACTGATGCAACCTCAATAAACTATTCACATTTTAATGCATCAAATAACTGATTGACGTATCCTCAATAAAGTATTCACATTGAGTGTGACGCACCCTCCATAAACTATTCACTATTCACATTGAATAACTCGTCTTAATGAGAATGCAGGAGCCAACAGGAATTGTTTAACTCTAGAAATACGAATTCATACGAGTTCATTCTCACGGCTTTCGCTTAAGTTGTGTGTGTGCAACTGCGATGGCTTCATATCTTTCTCTTTTAGTTCTTTTCTTACAAATTTCTAGCGCTTGCGCACTGAGCCGATATCTCCGCCTACAAACACCTGTGAAACTGTAGAATTTGTTTAATAAACCATTTGCATTCAGTTGATATTGGACCCTAACTCGTCGTACTCTCATTTGCTCTGAAAGAATAAGATGACAAAGGTTTGCAGGTGGTCACACATTAGCAACAAATTAGTGCTTTGCACACAGATATCGATTGAATTTTACACTTGTCCGAGACGTAAAAAGCAAAACAGGCAACGTATCAACGATATACTAATTATTAGAATTGTCAGGAAAGATTTATTAAACCAAGCTTTAATTGTCTGAATATCTAAATGTTTGAATCTGAAAATGTTTCTGCACGTTCCGGTAAAGTCAAATTACCAACTCTTCGTGTTCATTGACATTTTTGTAACTCTTTAAGAGATATAAATTAACTCTTCAGCCATTTTTTGTACCTTTGTAACACAAATGGACCGGCCGGTCGATCCTGACTTACAATGCGGCGATCTCGACTGGCGACCACTGAGCACTTCGAAATGGAAAAGATATATACATCACAGCCGTCTAAATCGTAGCTAGATTCCGAATTGTAATGCTAGATAACACAGTTCTTTCACTAAAATATCTTGTCCATTTTTGATAAAATATGAATCACAAATAACCGAAAAATGTTTTGACAGCGCTCGAAGCTCAGTCAAAAGTCCGCCTGGTTCCTGAAGTGACGTCACTAGAAGCCCGACCCAGATCCCACATTGCGCGGTCGTGAACATAGAAATTGCAATTTCAAACGGCTGTAAACACGCAGGGATTTTATCAATCGAGATACCTTTTTCCGCTGAAGTAGTCAGGGAAACC
>CAXHUQ010000914.1:47500-85000 GCA_964020085.1 Micromussa lordhowensis | reverse complement strand
ATTTTCCCCAAAATGAACACCTAAATACGAGATGCGTATTATACACGGAATCCTTTGTTTAGGCCCATGCGACATTAGAAAAACAAAGACACTGAAACGTGCGATGTAATTGGTCTTTAATTTGAAGGTAAACTAAGCTGCCAATGACATGTCAACAATTTGGATCCTTGAATAAATTTAACTAAGTATTTAAGCGAACAGCTTATTGAGAAAACAGTCACTTTAATCTTGAGCAATCAAACGTAAACATGGCTACAAAACTCACCGGAACAAAGCGTCAAAGTTACACAGTCTCAGATAAGTTACAAATCGTCAATTTCGCCAAACAGCATGGAAATCGCGCTGCTGAAAGAGAGTTTGGAGTATCTGAAAGTAACATTCGCTTATGGCGAAAGAGCAAAGAAAACTTGGAAAAGATGCCTCGGTTGAAACGAGCGAATCGTGGCAAAAAGGCTGCATGGCCAGAACTTGAAGTTGATCTCCTCAAATGGATCACGGAGAAACGGAACAACGGTCTCGCCATTTTACCATCGCTGGTGACGATGACGACATGGCAAAGAAATATGGGATTCCAGAAGGGCAGTTTAAAGCGGGCAACCACTGGTGCCAGCGTTTCATGAAACGAAATGGCTTGTCTCTTCGACGAAAGACAACTCTTGCCCAGTGGCTTCCAGATGACTATGAGGAGAAAATTGTGCGATTCCACCGCTACATAATCGATCTTCGCAAAGAGCACAGTTACCCTCTTCATGTTATTGCTAACATGGACGAAACGCCACTAACATTTGACATGCCGCCAAATCGAACCATCAACAGCTCGGGAGAGAAGACGATCAAGATTCGTACGACGGGTAATGAAAAGAACCGCATTACAGTCATGTTGACCTGTGCTGGCAACGGAAGTAAACTGAGACCGATGGTAATCTTCAAAAGAAAAACTCTCCCAAAGGTTGCCAACAAGCACGGAGTTGTAATCACCGCTTAAGAGAAAGGTTGGATGGACGGTGAAGGAATGAAAACATGGATCAAGCAAGTTTGGCGTTCGAGGAGAGGTGGCCTGGGGAGGGGAAGAAGCCTGCTTGTTTGTGACGCGTTTGAAGCCCACATGACTGAAAGAGTGAAAACAGCACTGACACGAGAAAACACAAACTTAGCAGTAATTCCTGGCGGATTAACCTCGATCTTACAGCCGCTGGATGTCTCTTTAAACAAGCCGTTTAAAGATGGTGTTAGAAAGAGGTGGATGGAATGGATGGCGGAGGGAATCCATGAATTTACAGCGAGTGGCCGCCAAAAGAAACCATCCGAGGAACTGATTCTTTCGTTGATAGCAGGAGCATGGCAGGACATTTCCAAAGAAATGATTGAATCTTCATTTCTGAAATGCGGAATTACCAACAGTCTTGATGGTTCAGAGGACGACTTAGTTTACGAGGCTGACGATGATTCCAACGGTGAACTCGATGACTCGGTTGCAAGAGAACTGTTTCAGTCAGACTCTGAGTCCGAGTTTGAAGGATTTGATATTTGAACACTCAATCGAACTGCGAGTAGATTATTTTTAGGACAGGAAACAAGTGCTGCAGTTGACATTTAAATTGACATTTAAAGCAAACGCTACTACAAGATAATAGCTATTTTTGTAAGTTAAGTACCGGTCAGTTTGAATTTTATGCTAACTAAAGTATATTTTATTACGCAGAAAGGCGCTCGTATTTTGTAAAACTGAACTATCGTAAGTTTTATTGACAGCTAAGGAGGTGAAAGATGTTGTAACCATCATTTCGTTACTTCACCACGTGAATTAAAATAAATAATGTTATACAATTGAACCTTCCCGTTGAGGAGTTTATTTTTCTTTTTTCTCAAAATTTGGTCTGAAATTGGGGTGCGTATTATACACAGGTAAATACGGTAAATGAAAATGTCTAACAACTATACTGGAAAAATAGGCTGGTTGCCTAAAATTCTTACTGTAAAATAAAATAACACCCGATTTATAAATAAAGTACCTAAAGCAATATTACAAAACTTTATGCTGAATAAAAGCCCTAATGTATGACAATTCACCAACAAGTCAAGTTTACACAACATATTTCTCCATCTCAGATATGTGTATTGTGTCTGCATGTGGGCATTCTTTTCTCCTTTGGGGCTCTGGGATTTTCATAGGGTGACATTTCCCTCCAATTTCATTGATACGCGGCCCTTGAATTAAAACACCTGTGTACATTTGACGATTTGCTTCCGTCAATCATGCTCTTCTAAACCCCAGCTGAACAAACATACCACTTGCCAGTGTAGACTTGTAGCATGACAAGCCACCATGTTGAATGAACAGGCTACACAGTACACCCCAAATTTTGAAAACATGAGTGCCATACCCATCCTGTACATTGCACATGATTGACAGAAGCAAAATGTCAAATGCTCATAGGAGTTCAGTCAAGGGTCGCGTATCAATGAAATTGATGCTAACAAGTTTTTGTTTCAAAAGTGAGGCCTGGTTGTGAAAATTACCTAGCAGGGCAGGACGAAACCCAGCTCCAAACATAAAGCACAAACATTCAGTGCTGATTCAACTAAAGAGTCAAAGGAGCAAAGTGAATCAAACAAACAGAAGCCAAGTTCAAAACTAGGGTGTGTTTCTTAAAGAGAAATAATATCCAAGACTCAAAAATGGGTTTTGCATTTCTTTAATGAACAGATTAATCCAAGAGTACTTGGATTGATGCTGCACGATTCAAGTGATCTTGGATCAATCTGTTTAGCAGAGAAACGCAAAATTTGTTAGATTTTCTAAAAAACACACCTGTTAGATGTATTTGGTGAGGTATGGAGATTGCATGAAAGTGAAAACTTAAATGTACTGGTCCACTTGGCAACTGAATTTCGAATTTTTGCCCCTGCCCTGCCTAGTCTGGCATTAACATGCATAAGGGCTTTTTTGTACTTTAGTATAAAATGTTATACACCTATTGTATACCAGATAATGTTAAAGTGGTACTACAACGAAAATTTTAGATTTTTTTTGCCGGTTTTTTTAACTGAAATACAATGTTTATGACCTAAAAAAGATAAATTCGTAAATTTGGATCAGGATACACTATTCTTGTGAAGAAACAGCCCGGGTAAACTTGTCGAAAACACGTCCGCTGTCACAGTGATATGTGTATCCCCGTGATATGTGTATCCCCACACACATATCACTAGTGATATGTGTATCCCCGGTGGGGATACACAAAACACTGAAGCGCGTCTGGGCATTCGATGAACAAAATGGCGGCTCGGTTGCGAGGTTCTAGTGAGCGCTGTAAAGAGCAGAAGAAACCAGAAATGACTCTAAGCAGGTATGATATCCTAATTGTTTTTATTTATCGTTTGAGTGGTACATAATTAAGTTGGGAAGTAATCAGCTGAACTCATTCTTAGCTTAATTTATTTTTCTTAGAGCTGTAATCAACAGTGTACACGTAGTTTGAAAGAGGATCGAAAGCAGCTGAAAGACTGGCAACTCCTCGCTAGAGTTACCAATTTTTGGCCCTTTTGGATTTGAAATAACTCACTCCATGTCATGGTTTGGAAGACAACTATTATTTGACATCAACAATGTGGAACTGAAATATTTCTTAGTCTCTATTTATCAGTCTATAATAATATTCAAGTGATCGTATCAATTATTGGGTACAGTGGCCATTATCAAATCGTTCTGCAGTGTACTCAGATCGTCCCACTTACAACTAGTTTCATAAAAGATCCTCAAGATACACACAGCTAATAGATTGCCCCACATGTGAGATTTTAGTTTTTGTACTGAACCACACATATTTCTGTAAGTATGGCACATTGAGTCACTCTACATAAGCTTATATCTCCGGGTGATATTAAAATTTATTAGGGCAGAGACCTTCATCAAGCCAGCCACATAATCGTAAAAATACCACTGTGGTCTTCATGGGTGACAGAGAGCTGTCTGGTTCTAAATTTTCGGAGTATTATAACTGAGTATTGTTTAGAGCTGAGGAATTTTGCAACATTTTCTTTCATTGCCCATGTGATAGGCAGCTTGTTGTACTTGTGTATCAATGCAATGATAGAGAATGCCAGAAAATTTGGAAAAGACACACATACATACATATACATTTTATTTTGTTTTAAAATTAAAAGTACAATTATAACATGCCCGCAGGTAGCAAAGCTAATCTAAGCAGGTCATGTTTGCAGGAATTATTAATACAACTATAAAATAGAACTAAATACAACTAGAGTTGACTAGAGAACTAGGGAAACTAAAACGGACAACAATCACTAGGGATTACTGATAAACTAGCGATATTACTAATAATAATTAACACCAGTCATGACAAGAGACTACAGATACACTAAAACAATATTATTGATAGTAATGAATATATGCGAAGAGGAAATAAATTCAGCTTTACTTCTTGAGCGATTTCTGGAAGATCAGTTAACAGTCTTCTGAAGCTATAATGTTTAACTTAAATGAAAGGTACCACAATTTTATTTGTGAGCATGGAGATTTTCCACTTACTCTCGACTATAAGCATCAATTCATAGTCCATTCATAACCAGATAAGCAAATGTAGTTCTTTCAGCAAGCAAAAATGCATTTTAGAACTGACATCAAATGTAACCTGGTAATAAAATTTTCTTGTCGTGAAGTCTGCGAGTGGTAGATATGCTTGCTTACGATTTTTTTTAAAATCCTGAAGTGCGTTCTTGTATATTTTTCCTGTCACAAGCTTTCTTGTTTTTCCTTCTTTTACTTTCAGGACTTTCCATAAAGAGATGTCAAATAGAATGGCATAAGATAGTAAATATGAAGTAAAATTTCTTTGTTGTAAATATTTGGTTACAAGCATCACACC
This sequence comes from Micromussa lordhowensis, assembly GCA_964020085.1. Taxonomy (NCBI): domain Eukaryota; kingdom Metazoa; phylum Cnidaria; class Anthozoa; order Scleractinia; family Lobophylliidae; genus Micromussa; species Micromussa lordhowensis. The sequence continues at coordinate 80,111 of CAXHUQ010000914.1, read as the reverse complement.
TTTTTGTTCTCAATGTTTAATCTTTTTTGTACTAAATTTGCATAATATTTTGAGTACACTTTAGTTAACTTTTTCTTAAAATATGAAATGTTAACAGTGGCAGAAAACAACCGGGTGAATTGGGTTACTACTAACAGGCAGAGAACTACAATAGCGTAAGAAATAAAAGCTCATCATAAAAGTCCAAGCTTTTTCCATAAATGACATTTGAAGAAAATAAACTGGTTATATAATTATGTCCAAGCCAATTTTGCAGTGTGTGTTCTTCGACTGGAGCTTTAAATACTTTGAAATGAAATGTTAGAATTTTTTGTCTTAGTGGATAGGACCATTTGTTGAAATTAGTGCATAATGTTTGCAGTTTCACTTGGACGGTTTCACGGAAGGCAGCAATCACAGTTAATTGGATACTAACAGTGCTTTTCAAACCACTCTGTGATGTTTCCTTAACTTGTAATTCAATGCCAGCAGTAACTCAACTTTGCATTTTTCTACCTGGTTGGAAAGCTCATTGCAAAATGTATGACTTGAGAAATAATATTCCATGAAGAAAAGAACTTGATAGTGATATCTAAGCCATTTTGCAGTGGTTGCACTTCCATTGGAACCTTTGATACTTAAAAACCTTATTAGCAATTTTTTGGCAGTTTTGATGGAACCATTTGTTGCAACATGCACATTCTGCCATTTGATCTCTGCTGGGGTTGTGTGGGAGGCGGCAGTCACAGTACACCTGGATGGTATCAGCCCTTTGCAAGCCATTCCTTGATGTTTCATCAAAATGGAATATACCAATGTACCCGTTTTGAAGGGAATTCCAAAGATGTGCCCTTATTGCTCGCCTGTTGAACTTGAGAGATGTCGGGTCTAGCTTGTAGCAGAGTGCTGTGGCAAATGCAATAGCAAATACACCACAGTCGGTTCCATTTGTTTGTTGGTCAACCGGGGGGATGGCGACTTCAATTTGATCACTATCCTGGATGAACAGGAGGGCGGCAATCTGCTCTTTGGTGAATCGCGACATTCCTCTATATAGACTGTCATAGAGTCTAACTTCATTTTTCTGTCTGCAGCCAATATTGCTAACACACACCCAATGCATACCACCAGTGTGCAGCACTTGAATAAAGTTCTTCCTCATCACTGGGAACTGTTGGGCTGTGCCAATTGTAGGTGATAACAGTCCCTCAATGTGGGGAAATTGCTTATGCAAAAGCTCCTGGGCCATTTGGATGTGCTTGTCAGTTAACATGGCACTTTGCCTTATGCCAACATCGTTGCTGTCCAGTTGAAACCTTGGCCTTTGCATTTTAAGAATGGACTGCTGGTCCATCTTGGAACGCTTCACAAACTCAATTTCTGGATCAGCTTGTGGCCTTTGCCTTTTTGGTACCCTTTTCTTCTTTGCTCCTCCTTTTCTTTTTTGCCACAGTTTTTCCAAGAACTCCCCTACTTTACCATCCCCTCCACTACTCAAAAGGTTGTCGGCCTGGTTGTATGTAATTTTCAGCTGGTGACAGCACAGGTAAATGAGAGCTTCGGGCAGTAGTACTTCCGTTATGTATTTTTGCTTGATTGTTGGGAAGTGCTTTGCAATTAGATTAACCATATGATAGGTTTGACTTTCCTCGAAATCTCCAAACCATACATTAAACTTAAGATCTTGCTTCCCAACTGGTTCTTCCCCTTCTGAAAAAATGTTACCATTGAATATTTTATGTCTCCAGCTCTCTTTAGAGCCTGTCAGAATTTCTGAAAGATGGTCTTTGATCACATCATGGAAAGTGCAAGTAATGTCCTCCTCTGTAATTGCCAATATCATGTCACTTTGATCCAAGAGTGGTGGTTCTACTTGCTGCTCAGGTCTTGTTGGTTTCTTGCCTGGCGGTCCTGGCTGTTTGGATTGTTTTGTCTGTTTGGATTGTGTTGGGCGCTTCCGTTGTGTTGGCTGCTGCAGCCTTGTTGGTTGTGTGGATGGAGTTGGCTGTTGGGGTGCTGCTGGCTGCCTGGGTGTTGCTGACTGCTGGGTTGGTGTTGTTTGCTTGGGTGGCTCTGGCCGCCGGGTTGGTGGTGGCTGTTTGGATTGTTTTGCCTGTTTGGATTGTGTTGGACGCTTACGTTGTGTTGCCTGCTGCAGCCTTGTTGGTTGCGTGGATGGAGTTGGCTGTTGGGGTGCTGCTGGCTGCCTGGGTGTTGCTGACTGCTGGGGTGGTGATGCCTGCCAACGAAGTGCTGGCTCCTTGGTTGGTGCTGCCTGCTGGACTGGTGTTGGCTGTTGATGTATTGCAGTCTGCTGAGGTGATGCTGCTTGTTGGAGAGGTGCTGTCTGCTGGGGAGGTGCTGCCTGCCTGAGTGGTGCTTTCTGATGGGTTGTCGGTTGCTGAGGCATTCCTGGCTGCTGAGGTGGTGCTGCTTGCTGGTTTAGGGTTGCCTGTTCTGGTGGTGCTGCCTGCTGATGAGAATGAGGAGGTGTCTTCTTGGGTGCTGCTTTCTGTTGAGGTGGTTGTGCTTGCTGGGGAGGTGCTGGCTGCTTGATTTGTGCTGCCTGCTGAGGTGGTACTGCCTGCTGGGGTGGTGCTGCCTGTTTTGCTGGTGGTGTCTCTGAGGGAGATACTGTCTGCTGAGGTGGTGCTGCGTGCTTGATTTGTGCTGCCTGCTGGGGTGTTGCTGCCTGTTGGGGAGGTGCATGCTGCTGGGGTGGTGCTGCCCGTTGGGCTGGTGGTGTCTGTGAGTGCGTTGCTGCATGCTGGGGTGGGCCTTCCTGCCATATTTGTGCTGCCTTCTTTGGTGGTGTTGCCTGTTGGGGCGATGCTGCCTGCTGCCAGAGAGCTGCTGCCTGTTGGGTTGGTGGTGTCTGCGAGGGTGGTGCTGCCTGCTGAGGTGGTGCTGCATGCTGGGATGTTGCTGCATGCTTGGCTTGTGCTGCCTTATTTAAATTAACCCATAAATTCCCTCAGTCATGTGTTAAACATCTTTTTCCAGCTTACCAGCATTCACCATACTGAGCTGCTTTTGCTGATGGATCTCCCGGAAGGTTTCCACCCATTGCTCTTGGTTTGAAGATATTCTCTTCTGAAGTCTTGTCGCCTTCCCTTTCAGCATGGTTACTTCATCTTTAAGAACTTTGCATAATTGACAATTTCTTGGAAGTATGTCAGTAGTCTAAAGAAGACAAACAAACTATAATTATTATTTTACCAATACAAAAATATAAGTTAAGCAGATTACAAACGAGAATCAAATTTTCATGTAACTACTTATTTTCTGAAAAGAAAAAAGAAATAAATTATACCGGTTCACTTGCATCACCAACACTTTGATGGGAGGAACATTCCAAATTTGGTTCTTGCATCAAGGGTGTCGACAATTGTTGAGATGGACCAGCCTTTACACAGTACAAAACATAATTAGTTTCTTAGGGAAAGTTCATTTAATATGACAAGGGGGGATGATGGTATTGAGGGGGGCTCAGAAAATTTTTAGACACCCGAAAGCTAGGGGGGCTCTGAGAAAATTAGGGAGGGGGGTGAACATTTGTATACTTCAAAACCAACAGGAGGGGGGTCCTAAAACATTGAACCACTAGCAAGGGGGCTGCTAAAATTTCAATATTCAAGTTTCAATATCTTCATCCCCCCTTGTCATATTATATGAACTTTCCCTTAGAATATTAATTTCAAAAGGCCATGTACAATCAGACACTTCCATATACAGCAAACACTAATATTATGTTTACTTTTTTCAGTGGTTTGACATAATTATTCCAAAAATGACTACCTGTTCACCAGTAACATCCTCATCGTCATACAGAGATGGAACAGCCTGTACAATAGAAAAAGAGAAGATTTTAATGTAAGATATCGTGCAAGGCTTGTTAAAAGGATAGTGACAAGTTTACCCGGGCTGTTTCTTCCCAAGAATAGTGTATCCTGATCCAAATTTAAATTTCTCTTTTTCAGGTCATAAACACTGTAGTTCAGTTTAAAAAAATGGAAAAAAAAATTAAATTTTTGTGACTGAATTTTCTTGGAAGTATTGTTAGCAGTCTAAAGAAGACAAACAAACTATAACTACTACGTACCAATATAAAAAATATAAGTTTAGCAAATTACAAACGAGAATCACATTTTCATGTAACTACTTATTTTCTGAAAAGAAAAAAGAAAATTATACCGGTTCACTTGCATCACCAACACTTTGATGGGATGAACATTCCAAATTTGGTTCTTGCATCAAGGGTGTTGACAATTGTTGAGATGGACCAGCCTTTACACAGTAAAAACATAATTAGTTTCTTAGAATATTAATTTTAAAAGGCCATGTACAATCAGATACTTCCATGCACATCAAACAATAATATTATGTTTACTTTCTTCAATGGTTTGACACAATTATTCCAAAAATTTCTACCTGTTCACCAGAAACATCCTCATCATCATACAGAAATGGAACAGCCTGTACGATAGAAAAAGAGAAGATTTCAATGTAGAGTGGCTAGGATAACATCATGCAAGGCTTACTACAAGGATAGTGACCCAAGATAATAGGCCTTTGTCCACAATAATTTCCGTTTTAGGAATAACAATTACTCACTTCCTCTTGAACAAGCTCTGCTGCTTCCGGTTCTTCTATCTCGGGCAGCTGGGAAGAACTTGACTGCAAAATAATTATCAATCTTTTTAACTTCGATAATAGGCAATAAATATTTTAGAAATTCGACTTTGATAAATGTAACAACCAAAACAACTGCGTGTCTTTCCTCTCAGATAATGCCGTTTAATGACAAACACACTCCGAACAACGTGGCACTACAAAAAGCGATGCTACTGCGCATGCACAAACTGAACTGTACTGCTGGACTGGATATTACATTTCTCCCTTTTTCTAAATAAAACTGCAACTAGAAAACAACGTCCTAAAATGTCCGATATTCTAACTTGAACTGAGAATGTTTCAGGGCATATAAATGTCTATGTCCGTAAGTGTAAACTTAGTATAGTCTAGGTAACGTAGTCTTTCAGATAATCTGGTCGCCTCCGGTTGCGCCTTGGTCGGCTTGCAGCTGCTGGTAACTCTGGTGGTTTGTTCTCCATTTTGTCACTGCTGCTGGTTTCGACCACTTCCTCTGTATTGGTGATAATCTCCTCTTGGACTGACTTAGGGTGGGCATTCAACAGAATTTTCTCTCTCCAATCCTCCGAGGTTGGTTCTTCTTCCCGGTCATCCCTCTCTTCACTGGTATTGTCCTGGATCAAAGCATTAGCAATCTTGAACTGGCTTGCATCTCGATACACTTCCCGTCCATCTGTGATCCTACGTGCCGCGATGCTTGATCCGTCGGTTCGAGTTACGGTGTAGAAAGCTGGTTCGTATGCTGTGGACCATTTGTTCTTCTTCTTTTGCTTCAACAATACATGATCTCCTACGATAAAGTTGTGTGCCTTAGTGTTCCTGTTCTCAGCATACTGTTTGAGCTTCTCTTTGTATCTCTCATCCTTCTCATTGATGGCTGTGTCACGAGCATTCTCACTGCTCTCCCTCGTTTGATGGTCTAACTTGGTTCTCACTTGTCTGTTCATGAGGGCTTCATAGGGTGCTACACCAGTAGCGGGGTGTGGTGTTGAGCGGTAGCCTGTCAGCATTTCTTGAATGGCTATGCTGCTATTTCCGCCGTTAAGGTGGGTGATCTGCTCTGTCTTATTAAGCAGTTTCATGAAGCTTTCCGCCTCTCCATTAGCACGTGCATGTTCTGGGGTGACTCGATGATGGTGAAATCCCTCAGTTTTAGCGAACTCTGCGAACTCTCTGGAATTAAACGGTGGTCCGTTGTCACTTTCCAGCTGTCTTGGGACACCATGAGTGGAAAACATTGTTTTGAGCTTTTCCTTGGTTGGCTGAAAAGCTGTCGAGTGGGTCTTCGCAACTTCAGGATATCTTGTTCTCTTGTCTATGGCTACTAGATTATAATGGCCATCAGGGTAGGGTCCGCTGAAGTCTACAGCAATGACATCCCACGGTTTCTTGGGTATGTCTGTGACTTTGATGGGTTCCTGCCTGTGTTGCTTTGTGGTAACCTGGCATTCATAACATTGGCCAATGATCTGTTCGATCATACTGTTCATGGTTGGAAACCAATACTTTCCTCGTATCATTTGCTTTGTTTTGGTCGTCCCCAGATGTCCTAGGTGGTGTGCAGCCTTGATGACTCGTCTCTGTAGGCTTCTGGGGATAATGATCTGATTCATCCGAAAGAGTAGGCCATCCACTGCATACAATTCATTCTGCACACTGTAGAATGGTGCAATGTCTGGATCCTTTTTGTGACGCTCCCAGTCCCCGGTAAGTATCCTGACGGACAGTTTTTGCAGTTGGGTATCCTTGCAAGTTTCTTCCTTGATCTGATCTACAACGACAGCATGCTCTGCTTTCAAGACACATTTGATTACTCTCTCTACAGCATCCTTTCCTTTCTCTGGCAATGGGTGTCTTGATAGGAAGTCAAGTGGGTCGGCATCATCCTTTCCAGGCTCATAGATTAGCTCGAAGTCGACATCTTGCATTCCCATAACCCATTTTTCAATTCTCGGTGGGAGTCGCATGGCTGCCTTGTTAAACAGTGGGAGCAGTGGCTTGTGGGCTGTGATGATCTTGAACTTCGGTGCTCCCAAGAGGTAGATGCTGAACCTGTTCTTTGCCCAATGCACTGACAGGGCGTCTTTCTCTGTCTGGCTATATCGTTTCTCCGTGTCGGTCATAGTGCGACTAATGAAGTGGACTGGCTGGAGACCACTACCTGTCTCCTGGAATAATCCGGCTGACAGTCCTTCATGGAAGCTGGCTTCCACTCTCACAACGATTGGCCTGGCTGGATTGAAGTATGCCATTGTGCTTTCACTTGTTATGCTCGCTTTCAGCTTCTCGAATGCTTCGTTCTCTTCTGCTCCCCATTTGAACTTTGTATCTTTATGGGTCAGCTCTCCCAAGGGTGCGGTTAGTGATGCATATCTTGGGATGAACTTTGATAGATATCCGGTCATGCCAAGGAAACTTCTCACAGCTTCTTTTGATTCTGGTGGGCTACTTTCTTTTACAGCTCTGATCTTCTCTGGGTTTGGCTTTAATCCGTCTTTCGTGAACTTGTGTCCATAGAACTCTATCTCCTCAACTCCAAATTGGCACTTGTCAGGGTTGAATGTGATTCCAAAATCCACTGCTCTCTGCAGGACTGCTTCCAATGTCTTATTGTGCTCTTCCATGTTTCTTCCTCCAAGCAGGATATCATCCCGTTGGTTGAGGCATCTTGGTATGTCTCCAAATATTCGATAGATAGCTTCATCGAAGAGATCTTGTGATGCTTTGGCTCCAAAGATCAGGCGTTTTGGTCGCATGTTTCCCCACGGGGTACTAAAAGTGGCAATTTTTCTGGACTCTGGATCGAATAGGAGTTGGTGGTATCCCTGCCGCATGTCAAGTTTGGAGAAGACAGTACAGTCATGAAATTTGTACATGAAGTCTTCAACAATAGGTCCCTGGGTGATCCTATTTCTGTCCATGAACTGGTTTGGTACCCTGAGGTCCACGCTGGCTCTGATCATGTGCGGTTCAAGTCTCTCCTTGTCTACAGTATTGAACTTCGGCTTTGGTTGAACAACTAGGGGTGAGCACCATGTAACTGCCTCACCTTCAGGCACTTCTTCAAATATCTCCTCTTTTACACATTGGTCAAGCCATTTCTTCAATGGTTCTTGCAGGTAGTAAGCCACTGGTCTTGGCCTTTGAGCTACAGGCACTGCTTCTGGTCTCATACTGAACTTTGCATAGAACTCTTTTCCATTCTTGATGTCTCTGATCTTCCCGATGCCCTTAAATATGTCACTGTATTGTTCAGTCATTTTTTTTATTTCAGGCTTGAGATCCTTATCTTGCTTGACACTTTTGATGCCTGGTGGTTCTTCTTGGATTCTCAGGTCATTGGTCTTGGCGAAAGAGCCATCTTCTCTGATCTGTAACATACCCAGCTCTTGAAGGGTACTTTTGCTGATGAGGGGTGGGGAGTTGATTCTTCCTCTGGTCACAACAAATCTTGCGACTGCTCCGCAGGTCTGGTTCCTTATGGTGGCTGTAAACTCTCCTTTCACAGGTAGCTCACTCTGCAAGGTGCTTAGCTTTACTCTGCTTGGTTGTAGTGTAAGCTTCACATTGGACCGATTTGTCAGTGCTTTAAATTGATGTTCATCCATGACATTTACTTCAGCTCCGCTGTCGGGCTCAGCTCTTACATCAACATCTTCTATCTTCACTGATACGGTTCTGTCTTCACCATCTGTTTTGATTTTCTTCACTTGCTTCAGGTATCTTACGGCTTGGCAGAAGAACTCGTCATCGGAACTTGTTGAGTTGTCTGCATCTTCTTCTTCAGTGGTTCTTTTTACGCGGTGCTTGTGCTTTGAATTCTCTGGTGGCTTGTGATCACGTTTCTTGTTGCCTTTCTTGCTGTTGGATGGGCCTTTAGACTTACACACAGCACTGAAGTGATTGAACTTTTGGCATTTCATACATTTTTTTTCCATATGCTGGGCAGTTCTTGCCTTCTTCGTGTGTGTCTGTTTGTCCGCAGTATCCGCATGGTTGCTTCTCTTGACCGCTTTGTGTGTTCTTGGGTGGACGCCGCTTCTCAAAATGTCGCTCAAGCCTCTTAACATCTTGAGGAATTTTCATGTCGCTTATTTGAAGGGATGTGTCTTCGATTTGAGCAGCTTCGGTCAAAAACCGTGTCAAATCCCATTTCTTGTTGATGGCTTTTTGTATAAGCGATCAGTTCTGTGTCGTTTGAATGAGGTGTTCCAGGATTCGTTCATCGCAGTTGGCCTCGAATTCGCAGTCATTAGCTTTCTCCCTCCGACGTGCAGCATACGCGTTCGTTGTTTCATCATGTGTCGGTCTCATTTTGAGAAATACGTATCTTGCGTGGTGCTTATTTCTCTTCGGTTTGAAGTAGTCGTTCAGCTTCTTTCTCAACTTCTCGTATTCGTTAGCGCCATCTGTTGGGTTTGGCAAACTTTTCTCCAGGCGAGCGATTTCTTTCCCGCCATAAATAATGAGTGCATCTTTCTTGTCGAGTGGTTCCGTAATCTTGAAATATCTGAATTCCCGTTCGATTTCTTCGAGCCAGTCGTCCCACGCTTTTCCTTTGACTATCGGGTCATCCCCTGGGATAAATGGTTGAGATTTCAGATTTCTCGTTGCCGCGATAACTTGCACTGGAGCTGCTGCGCCGGCATCTGCTTGTTCTGCGTCAGACATGTTTTGTCGATCGATCGATTCACGCGTTGAAGTATTTTGCCTGCTCGCCTCTCTCGCTGGGCTTCAGACTTTGCTTCTTAAGTTTCTCTTGCTTCTTTTCTGCTGTTTGTTGCTTGATTTTTTGTTTTTTTTTTACCTCGTCGCCAGTGTAACAACCAAAACAACTGCGTGTCTTTCCTCTCAGATAATGCCGTTTAATGACAAACACACTCCGAACAACGTGGCACTACAAAAAGCGATGCTACTGCGCATGCACAAACTGAACTGTACTGCTGGACTGGATATTACAATAAACTTACCTCATCCGTCTCCATAAGCTCGTCGCTTTCTTGCGAATTCGAAGAGAGAAGTTCACTTATAATCTAACATAAGAATGATAAAAATGAACTGTGAAATTTTCACATCTTGCAAATCATAGCTTCAAAGTAAACAGCACAAGTACACTAACTACGGGCTGCGAGAAAACCAGAAATATATCAAAAAATTAAAGCCAATACGAGTTTCCTTTAAGGAACTGATAGAACGTAAAAACCGAACTACTGCACGAGCTCCCTTTGGATGACCATGTAAAACATGAGCCACTACATCGGGCATACAGGAATTCAAAGCGTCACGCTTTGGTTTTGAAGTAGAGAAAAAACGTAAACCAAGGAAATTATAGATGATAGTTTACTTAGCCAATAATCAGTCTTATAAAGTACCGAAAGATCATGTATAAAAATAAGACGCATGGAAAGTATACACAGGTAAAACCCGGGAAATAACATATGGTAAACACTCACCATTCGACGGTCACAGCTTGAAGTAGACGGCTCTATATCCTTCTTCCTCCATATTGTCGGAACTGAATATGGCTGGAGGCGTTTCATGGCACCTCCGACATTAATTGTTCTAGCGAAACAATCATCCGTGAAGTGTTCTGGGCAAACGACAAAACGGCCTGGAGGATTGAAGTTTGCCCGGTGAGCGGAGATGAATCTCTTCCATTGAGCTCTTAAACTTGGGTTAACAGGGGAATTGTGTAGCGAAATGCCCTCTTTAGGGTTGGAAGGATTGCAACAACCCTGCACAACGCAACGACTAGACGGCATAATCTTTTACAAGGCAAGCGTAGACAAAAACACACGATGAAGGGATCTTCGCACCCCTCTTCTGCATACTAAAGTAGCCACGTCTGTTTTGATGTCTTGATTGGATGACGTCACATCCTCTGTCGACCCAAGTCTTTCTTTTGAACTCGGCCATTTTTGAATCGAGTAATGGCGGGCAACCGAATCGAGAATTCGTAGATCAAAAAGTCGGACTTCTCGTCAACGTCATGGCTTAAAATTTGGCATCGAAGGAAGGTATAATGTATACTTTCGAAATATAAAGAGAAAAGGTAAGGTGACATTTTGATCATAGTACCACTTTAACTTTTTTTCCTGAGATCATTGCACTTCTGGTTGATGGCCTTTCGAATATCACACCACATTTTTGACACAACTTTTTCGGAGTACTTGCGGGTAATGCACTCTGGAAAAAAATATTACAAATGTCTCTGAATAGAATAAACAGATTGAAGTAACTGGTGATGATATTCCCTTAATAAAGTTTGAAGGAAGAGAAAAACATACAGCATGGAAAGTGGGAAGCACATACTAAAGCAGTCCATGTCCTACTGATATTGTTTTCAAAAGTAAACATAAAAACATAACTTACTTTTCAAAAGGGCAATCCTGTCAGGATCCAGAGGTGTTCGATCATATTTTTCATTAACTGGGGGCACCATCCCAGTTAACAACTCATCTGTTGTGAATATAACACCAGCTACCCTTGTGGCATACCAGGTCGGCTCTTTTGGGGGTGCCTTCAAGCCCAGAAGGTCTATCCCATTGTATACCTAGATTGAGTATTAAAATAAAATAGGTGCTCATAGTGTTACAATAAGTAAATGCCACATGAACTTTTAGTATCTAATTAAGTATGAATTTCTCTGTCTTGAAAACATTAGCTCTACAGCAAAAACCCAACAAGATCAGTTATGTTACTCCACAAATTAAACTAAAATTTATTATTGTACAAGTTGGCGAGAGCAGTGGAAGTTGACTCATTGGAATTCCTCACTGGCCCCCTTCCTAGGAAAATTATCTGGAACCCTGCGAGTCAGCACCACTCACTTAATTTTGGACATAACTATTTAAAGGTGAACATTAGAATTGTGAAAGGTTTCTGCAGATATAATAACTCAAGACAGAACTACCAAGTTCTAGGAAAAACTTTACGCAGATTCTTACCAAATCTGACTCCTTCTCCTCGTCACTTCCAGTATCTGCTACATGTATTTTGCTGTTGTTCTTCTATGTGTACAAAAATACAGTATTTAACTACCTTTAACTCGAGGGTCCCCCACTGCAGTTACAATTGTCTTCTTTAGTTAATGTTTTCAAACTTATATGGTTTTTCAATTTCATGAACACACTATACTAAAAAAGTACCATTTGCATTAATTTTAATTGATATTGAATTATTAACGCTTGATGGAAATTTGCAAGGGTGAAAAAACGGTTGGAAATTCTTGGCAGTGAGGAGGTTCCCCAAAGACCCTCTGGGATGAATATTCCAGGGATACAGGGGATAAACTAAAAAAAAAACATCCATGCAGGGGCTATGGATATTTACTGTAATCACACATTCAAAAAATGATATCTTTTATGTGGGGTTAAAGTGAAACTGGTTCAAGGTTCAAGGATTGAAAATCACCTCATTTGCAGGCAACCCCTTAAATGCAGACTGGCGGCTTTGGTGTAAAACCTTGTCCACTTTTTCTTCGAGGTTTTCCAGTTTTTGAAATATTGCATTCAAGCTCTGAAATATGCAATGTTAAAATGTAAATTAAAGTGTATATGACACAAATTTTTTTATTTTGGTTTCTGGTCCTTTGATTAGTAAAAGAAACGATTCTGATCTCCAAAGTGGTCTAAAATGTTGGAAAGTTCGTTTTTTCAAGCCGAAAAACTTGATATTTTCGCTTCAAAAGTGTCGCCGGAAGCGCGTGGCCAAAAGGTCATGTGATGTGTTTGTGTGACGTCAGTCTACTTGACTCGCAGCGAAACATGGCGGAAAGCAAGAGAAAACCTGTGAGGAAAGGAGGACGATACTGTGTGGCTGGATCGCCGAACGGTGAAAGCTGCACGAATACGCAATACACGCCGGGAATGCCTAAATTGTATCAGCTGAAATAACAGTGCGTAAATACCCAGTTACGTGGAAAACAACTAATCTGTCAAAGTTAAAGTATTACGGTAGCAAAGGTATTTTATAAAGATTGTGTTGACCCATTCAAGCTATTTTAGTTTTGTTTTTCCCTTGCATAGGGTGTCATTTTTCGGGTTTGGGCCTTAAATAGGGTATCAATTTTCGTTTGCTTCATCCTTAAATAGGTTCAGGGTTTAAGACCCTTCGCGGCACACACCTATCCGAAATTTATGGGAGTACCCCCTCCCCCCCCCCCCGGCCAAAAAAGGCTAAACATCATGATCATATTTTACATCATATTTTAATGTATTTTATGAAACTTGTACTTTATTGTGTTTTTAGAAATTTTTAGGTGATCTGTTTTTATATGGGGTCTAGGACTCCTTTACAGTTCATCCTTTGGTTTTTAACCATTGATTGTAATAAAGTATAGGTATATATTTTTCGACAAACGCGATCGTAGCTTTGTGTCACGGAGCGCCAGGACTCTGAAATTCAAACTGCACTGGTTACCAAACGAAGCACGCTATTGAGCTGTAAAGCTGTCAACAGATACCAGGAGCCATAATCGATTATGGCTCCTGCAGATACAGATTTACTGCCTCGTACGCTTGATGGGGATGAGGACTTTTGGTGTTTTGGAAAATGATGACGTCAGGTCAAAACGGTAGTTACAGGACCGCCGCGATAACCTGGTAACGTGGCCTAGTTACTTCTTTTCAGGCATTTCACGGTCAATTCATTTCATTATTTTCACACGTGGTTGACGGAGAGATGTCTTTCTTTGTTACATTCTTTCTTCTTCTGTTAGTTCTATGTTCTACATTTTCAGTTGGGCGAGGAGTTTGGTTCTCTGAAGAGGAGCAAAAGCTATTGGATAAGCTATTAGAAGAATATTCTACATGTGCGGATCATTATCGATACGATTCTGTGATCAATACCGGCTTGGAGAATTCGAGGCGCCTGCCAAAAATATTCATTTGGTGCCCTCTACAGCACAAATGTGTAAAGATATATTGTCCTGTTCATCGTTGTCAACTAACATTTCACAGATGGACTTCCCATGTCGTTAGTGATAATACAAACAACCCGCGTCTGGTGTGTGATTTGGATGGCAACATAGTTTTAGTTCAAGCTTCCTATGTTTGTCCGCGTGGCAATAGGTTCCTGTCTGCCTCCAAGGAAATTTTGGACTTATTATCAAGTCCAGTAAAGGATTCCTTTCCCTTTAGGATGTCTCACAGATCCACTTGTTCGAACCGTCTACTTGATTATGTTATAACGTCCTTGACCATGGGGCACAGCTTCCTTGATATTACAGAATCCATACTCGACATGAACTATCGCGCCTTTTAATGGATACATGGAACTGATTCGACGGCCTCATTTCATGAAAGCTCACTGTATTCAAGTTCGGGCAATGACAAGTTGATGCAGATATTTCTGTCTTATTATGAGCAGATCAAAGCCTCGCTCGACAATTTCTTTTTGGCCACACACTGTCGCATTCTATCCTGTGACCATACGTTTAAAGTAAGCAAGCACATTGGAATTATTCGCGGTTCTGATTCTGTATTTGTGCCCCAGTTTCAGAATCTATATGTTGGTCTTAATGAAAATGGTGAAGTAGTGATGTGGCGTCTCACGACTTCAACAAGCTGTGATGAAATTGATGACTTAGTTCTTGACTTAAAGGAGCGGCTTACCATTTCTGGAGATACATTGGATATGATCGTAGTGGATGACTGCTGCCATGTAAAAAAATTTTACCACCGTTTCTTTCCACATGTGTCAGTAAAGTTAGATTTTTTTATGCCGTTCAGAGAATCATAAAGACTCTCCCTAAAGGAACAGCTGACAGCCACAAGTTTTCTAAAGAAGTGGGACTTGCATTTCGAAAGGATAGCGATGTTGGAGAGGAAAGAATGTTCCCTATTCCTGATCCTGAGTAACCTTGAGCAGTTACTTTTTAAATGGAAGGGAAAATTGTCTGGACCTACCATGAATGCAATTGAGAACATGAGAGAACATGTGCGTAGGGGCTGCTTATCAGGGATACCACCTTCTGTAGGAACAACTTTAAATGAACGCCTACACAGGCATCTCAAATGCTCAATGTTGTGTGGCATATCATCTGTTTCCCCTGAGCTGGCCATTCCTATCCTTGCTCTTGTGCTGTATGTGTGGATCTGTAGACGGAGAGGACTACAGAAGCATGCCAACAATCAAAGAGTAATCCCCATAATTCTGTTTGAGTTCGGGGATGCGAAGAAAAGAAATAGCAATGGTAATGGTTACCCCTTGCCATTTAAATGCTCACCTGAAACAAATGTTCAAAACAAAGAAAGTGTTGCCCAGGAAAAAGATAGACCAGACAGAGTTTCAGCATGCCATTCATATTACAAGGTTGCAAATGTAAATGATTTGTTAAATGTTGATGTGGTTAGCTATGTTTTAACACGTGTGCTCCAAATGAGCGATTGTTGGAATTCTATTAAAAATCAGACATCATTAACTGTTCTTTCAATGCTAGACTTATTTGGACTTGAAAAATGCTTCATGAAGCTTTCACAGCAACATCCCACAGAAGAGGAAACTCCTGCTGGCTGCAACCATGAAACACTTGAACGCAATCTAGCCTCATTTGCATTAACCAAGGTGCCTGTAGTTGGAGATGGGAACTGCTGTTTTCATAGTATCATCAAATGTCTTCATCGCAATTATCTAGAAAAAACACATGAAAACACTTTAAGTTATGTTTTGTCTCTTAGAAGTCTTGGGTTTGGAAAGACTGAGAAAGAAGATGCTATGCATTTGAGGTATCTGATGTGCCAGGAGATCCTGAGCAAATCTGAAGAGTATCAACAATGGTTGGGTTTGACTGCAGAGCAGCTTTCAAAGGATGTAAATGCATTCAGAGAACAGGGATGGTTTAATAGTGATGCTGGTGATATCGCAGTTAAAGTATGCAGCAACATTTTGGAAATACCGACAATTGTTCTTACTTCTTATCCCCAAGCCCCTCACCAGTCCTTTGTGCCACCTAAGATGTCTTCAGTTCAGCCACTTTATGTGGCATTCAACCATTCACCGCCTGGACATTATGATGCCACAACAGGTTAGAACATTTTCAACATTAATACGTCTTCTTGTTGTGAGAGAAAACATTCAGTACTTATTGCTTTGCAAATCACTGTTTACTTGATAGTCTCCTGCCCAGCAAGGGACTAACAGCTGATTAAATCTGAACCACTTTACTTTCGTTTTGTTTTGACTGCAGTTGTTTTCGCCACCTATTGCCACCTATTAGCTGGTGTGCATCAAATAAAGACCAAATCTTTTATTTAAAATTTTACTGCTGCTAGAGAGGTAGTGACTACAGGTGTACATGGTTGAGAAAAATAATGTACATGTACTGTACACATAATCACACACCATTTAAAGACAACAGACTGGTTTCATGTTTTCTTTTACTTGATAATATTTATAAACCTTAAGCTTAAACTATGTAACTTCTCAGGTTTTCAGAAGGAGCAAAAAGAACTAAGTAAACTGCTCCTAGAATGTCAATTAAAGATTTCCATGATAAAATCCTTAAATTTTCTTTTGATGATAATAAGATTTATTTAATTACTAACTGAGCATTGTTATGATCCCTACAGAGATTGCCTTAGATGATTCAGGTGGTGAGGGTAAAAAGTATTGCCAGTGTGGGAAACAGAATAAGAATAAACAGATGAATGTCCACTCCTGCACCTACAGCAGATCTCAACAATGCTTCTGTCTTTCTTCTGTTAGAATGTGCACACGACTTTGCGAGTGTTACAACTGCTGTAACCCATTGAATAGTGCGGCAAAAGTAGCATCACCACCTTCACTTCATCGCTGTCACTGTGGAAGGGGAAGTAAAAAAAGTGAAAGCAACAGAGCATTGTGTAGGGACTGTCCTGGGAAAAGGAAATTGAAATGTCCATGCTTAAAATTGGGTGTGAGCTGCAGCAGTGCATGTCAGTATTTAGATTGTGGCAATCCTCACAATCTAACAATCAGGAAACATGTCACTTCAGCCTGTTCACCTACTCTGCCGAAGAAGAGGAAAAGATCAAATCCTGACCCATACAAAAGGAAAGGTGGGTTTAATTACCTGACTTCCCAAGGATTTGATATCTCTGTTGGTCCCTGGAACGATTTTGAAACGTTACTGTTACTGATTGTGTATGAACTTCTAGAAATCTCAAACTTACATGAGAAGTCCCAAAGTATCGTAACATTGTACAATTTTGTTGCTGGTTCAAGTCAGGTTATCCAAATGAACTTGGACATTGCCACAAAACGTTCTGCACAGATCGTTGGTAAACTGTTACATGTCAAAGGCAGACATGATTTGCTTAAAGACCTGATGAACACCAAGTAATTTCAATTCAGTAGCAGTACAAAATGTGACAATAATATTTGTATAAGGAACAGATCCTTGCAGGTGTAATCCTTGTAGGTGGAATAATCTTTAATGTAATGTAATATGATTGCTGGTGTGCCCTGGCAAGGCAGCAGCCTATTGTTTACAGTACACTGTAACAAGATAAAGCCAAAATTGGTCAGGTGTAAGATCGGAGACATGCGCAGTCAATTGCGTTTTTTATATCCGGGGTGCATGGAGGGAGCATGGCACAGTCAATTGCGTCTTTTATATTTGGGGTGAATGAATGCACATGGAAATATCAATAGATTTTGAGCAATAGCTGTATACAGCCTTCCTGCTCTGCTAGAAATCAGGGACAGGATAAATGAGGTTAGTTTCTAATATAGATGTGTTTAATTGCTTGTGGAAAATGATATTCATCAAGGTCATGAACAGTTTTGCGATTCTTCTTGAGGGAGACAAGAGATTTTTATTTGTTTGGCTGCTCTATTATGTGAGCGCTAATATTCAAGTAAATACGGTAACTACATTTCATACAGTTAAATATATTTCTTAAAATCTTAGAGATCTCATAAATCCTCATAAAATAATCTGGTGAATCATCAGTATTTGTGTTCACTATGATTTTTAATGTAGAATTTTTACATTCAATTTAGAAACTCCTCTGTATAGAAACATCAACATTCAATATCTCAGTACAAGATAATTAAATAGAGAGGTTAAGTTTGACGTTTACGGCAAACGGCAAAAATAAAACTTTTGCCATCTGTCTTCAGCTCTCTGTACAGTAGAATCAAAACGTTTGTATTTGCACTGAATAGTAAGAGACACTTACTACACTTATTTTTGTGTGATTTATTTGAGGATAACATTAAAAGAATAGAAAAACAGAGGAAATCTTTACTGTTTGCCGTCTGCCGTAAATGTAAGGCTTTAACTCTCTAATATTACCTCTGTTCTTCTATTCTTTTCATGTTACCCTTAAATAAATCATACAAAAATAGAAAAGTGTCTCTTACTGTTCACTGCAAATAAAAATATTTTGATTCTACTGCACAAAGAGCTGAAGACAGACGGCAAAAGTTTTATTTTTGTCGTTTGCTGTTTGCCGTAAACGTCAAACTTAACCTCTCTAATAATAACAAAACTACAATGTCAAAACCCTTTGTGTTGGGTTAGGCAAAAGTTATAATATTGCAATTAATATCATACAATAAAGACAACCGAAATACAGTTCGTGGGCCGTCGCTGGGCAGCTACATATATTTTCCATTTGGGAAAAATACAACTGCCAACAAGGGGGGGAGGGATGGGATTACAAAACTGTGGAGCGACAACGTGAACAGAACTTATCGAACAAGCGCGTGACGAAATATGAAATGCGATCCTATGTACAAAACCCGCAACTATTAACTTATATTAACTTATTAATACCACTTAATATCACACAATAAAGACAACCGAATACAGTTCGTGGGCCGTCGCTGGGCAGCTACATATATTTTCCATTTGGGAGAAATACAACTGCCCAAATATATGGCCCAAATGGAGAGAGAGGTGAAAAAAACAATGATAATAATAATAATAGTAGAGAGAGAGAGTATCTGTCCACTAGTCATCCTGAGTGTCCTGGTAGTAGGGATTGGCATATTGATAAGTTATAGAGGCAGTCTTGGCTATTCTTTGAGGAAACTGGAGTAGGACATTTAGAGGGGAACGAACACACGTTTTGTAACAGTCTGATTTCCAGCGACCGAGCATTTGAATTTCATAATCTGTAAGTCCAGCCAGAGATGCAGAGGTGGCTCCACCGATCCTGAAACTGTACCCACTGTAAGCTATAGGATCAATACCAACTAGTCTCAACAAGTGGGAGACAAATGTTACTAAGCGGTGAAGTGTTAAGACTTGCTGATGCTTGTGGTGAATCCTTGGAATTTTGTGGCCGACTTTGTTGAAGAGAAACAATAGACTTCATTGCACAGGCTGGGCAGACGGCATGATTTGTGTGCGACATATATAACGTTACCCCCTCGCGCCGTTGGTCTGTTTTAGACTGTTTAAGACGCACTGTCCAGTAGTGCTCCCCGGTGGGAGACTGGTGAGAACTGACGTCGCTGAGGGTGAGATGCCGAGAGGGGTCGAAGTGTTCATTGCTGTTTACCGTAAACTCGCCTCCTCGTAAGAGTAAGAAATGACCACAGGTGATTGCTGACCAGAAGACGGCATCATCACTGGAGAGAAAATTCAGAAAAGGATGAATCTTGCATAAGAGGTCAAAGGTGATAGGCATTTTTCGCTTCGGTGAAGTGAAATGTTTCCGTTCGATGCCATACCGGCCAGGTAAACATTAATGGACTGAGGTTTTATGCGTGCTGCAAGATGCGTCACAAACAATATGAGCGTGTCTTCTGACGCCGGCAAGGGGGTCAGGCCGTACGTGTCACAGAAGCTGAGGAACTGTCGTTGTGCGGTGGTGTAAGTTCGATGAGTGGAATCCGCGAGGCCCGAGCGAAAGTACTCCTGAGCATCTACTTGAAGTTGGTCAAAGGAACACGTGGTACGAACGTGGGATGTTCGCTTGCTGCTGGGCAGAAGCGGTGGAACTTGGACACCTGTAAACGAGAAAGGCAGTCAGCAAAACAGTTCGACACACCAGGGATGTGAACTGCGCGTAGCAGAATGTTGTAGCAAGCGCAAATATAAAACAAATAACGCAGCATGGACATGATATGTTTACAACGACTTGTGCCAGACAAAAGAATGTGTACGACCGACTTATTGTCACAATGGAACATTACATTCCGACAGGCCAGGGAGCGGGCCCATGCTGACACAGCTGCGGTAATTGCGTAAAGCTCCTTGAACGTGATGGATCTGGAGAGGGGAATGCGGTGAGCAGAAAACGAACAGGAAAACCATTCGCCAGCAAAGTATGCTCCAAAGGCTGCGTGACTGGCGTCAGTAAAAAGATCTAAGGAAGAATTGGGCAGCCACGTGTCTTGATAAAAGAAGCTACAGCCGTTCCACCAGGTAAGAAAGGTTTGCAACCAGTGAATGTCCTTACGGAATGCAACAGTGAGACGGATACGATGTGAAGGGTGGCTAGCTTTGCTGAGTAGGTCGATCATGCGGCAAACGAAAGTTCTTCCAGGGCGACATACAGATGCAATGAAGTGGAATTTTCCAATCAGCGATTGAAGTTGACGCTTCGTACAGTGTTTCCTTGAGGACCACTTGTCCAACATGTGCAATACTTCGGCTAGTCTGGCTTGGTCAATTCTTGCTTCCTGAGCGATGGAATCTAGTTCAATTCCAAGAAGAATCAAGTGTGTTGTCGGCAACACTGTCTTTGTCGGATTAGTTGTGAATCCAAGATCGTCACATGTTTTCAACATAAGATTGAGCGAGGTCTGGCAATGAGGATTAGGTGAAGGTGGTCCACAAGTCCAGAAGTCGTCAAGATAGTTCCAAATGGGGTTGACTCCCCTAGAAGACATAACAAACTTGAGTCCATCGATGAATTTCAGAAAAAGGGCTGGCGAACTTCAAAGACCAAAGGGATGGAAGGTGTCGACAAAATATCCGGGCACAACAGTACCATCAATCTCCACAGGCCAGGTAGATTCAAGAAGTTCCCAGTCGTGGGAATTAACCAGAATGTGTCGAAATGCATCTGAGAGATCCAGTTTACTCATGAGAGCACCAAGTCCAAATCGCTTGAGTAGTGTTATTGCGGGGTCGAGTGAATCGTAAGTGCAGGTAAACAAATCCTTGGGGATACCATCATTAACTAAAAGGCCAGCAGGTCACGATAAATCGTGTATTAGACGCCACTTGACGGGCGCTGAGTGCTTCTTCGGAATAGCACCCAAAGGTGAACCAGTGAAATTCTCGAATGGCGGGATAAGAAATGGTCCAACTTTACGGTTGAGGTCAAGTTCACGTTCAATCTCCCTGGCCACGGGCTCAGGGTTGAGGATCGCGGAAAAATGATTGGCGTATATCTGATAATCACGGGTAACGGGTTGATAACCAATGCGTACTCCAAATTCAATGTCATGTAATAAATCATTCACGAAATCAGTGTCCGGGTGTGTCCGCAAACCTGAGCGCCACATCTGCGGGTTGAATGGCGATTTAATTTCCGGAAGGTGCTCCAGAGGACTGGGAGCCGGTGCCCGATGGTTTTGCCGCTTCCTGTAGCTTCTCCTGCGCGAGAAAGGGACAATCCCTAACGAAGTGATCGAACGACTTGCAACGTGTACACTGCTTTGGGTGGGCGCGGAGAGCAGAGGCGTCAAGGATGGTGGTGTAAAGTGTGGTGTCTAAGACATCGAGACTGACGTCGGTATCTTTACGCGAGGCCACCCGTGTGCGAGTCTGAACATCGAACATGTATACGCAAGGCCAACAAAATTTACGGTTGGCGAGTTGAATTTGCTCTCGATATGCTGCCAGCTCCAAATAGCGCTCGGGTCTTGCTGACACAATTTCCATTTCGTATTTGGTCCACACTTGGAGCCATAAATCGAAGGAATCGACGAGACGCTTGCGTTGTGGCCTGGCGATAGCGATGACGTCACTAGAAAGCGAGCGCAAAATTCCTTTGTCGCTTTGGCTGGATCCCAAAACACATAGGGCAGATAAAACATCAGAAAAATCCACGTACTCACCATTAATGGCAGCGGCAGCGAATTTCTCAGGTAAGTGATGGGTTTTGGATGCACAGCTGACGGACGACAATTTATGGACACCACTTGGTTGACTGGGCTCGCAAACTGTTTTGGGGGCGTTCCCGACAGAGATTTCCTCCATCCGCTTTTTCATTGTGTTTTGCTCCTTAGCGAGGCCTTCCAGCTGAAGAGAAAGGTTTCACATAGCGGTGAGAAGTTGTGGCTGAGACTGCTCCTGCCGCTGTGCTACTGTTGAAGACTGAGGAGTGGAATTAACCTGACAGTCTTGACATGGCGGCGATGTCGCGTGGTCTGATGACTCTTGTTCTGCATCTTCAGGAATACTTTCTTGATTTAGAGGCGGTCCAGTGCAGTACTTGCCTGGGAAACCGAAGGTATGGTCTTTCTTTGGCGTTTTGCAACCGGGACAGAGCGAAGAACGTTTAGGTTTGCCCATAATAGCAAAGAACAGAATGCATCGAACAAGCGCGTGACGAAATATGAAATGCGATCATATGTACAAAACCCGCAACTATTAACTTATATTAACTTATTAATACCACTTAACAGTAACAGTCATCAATTCCATATATGGGCAAGTTCACCATCACATATGTTACATTCAGACTCAATTTTGTGGTTTTAAACTAAATTCTATTTGAACTAAACAAAACACTACCAGTCTTATATTGGGTTGATCAGTTTTTCCACTTGTTTCATCTGCTTTAGAGATATATTAAGAAATGAACAGTTGTCTTTGACTTCTAACTCAAAGACATTTGACATCCTAATGCATGGAATTGCCCATGTTACTCTATTGGTTTCCTGATCTTAGTTTTCCTCTTTCCTATATAATAAAAGAAACATTAGGTTAGTCAAGAATCTTATCCTTCAAATATTGCCACCTCTTTAATAGTGTCTGTCCCGGTTTAACCAAACAAACAAACAAGTTAGTTTATTTTTATCTTCATACTTTAAAATTTCGAGCAGAGCCTAAAAGAGCCAACAATGGGGCCAAAGGTAACTGTGAGTAAAATGTACAGGAAAACGTTGAGTAGAAAGGGATATCATTCACTGAAAAGTGTCACAAAAACTTTTTTTAAGGGAAAATATTTGAGAATTTTGTCATGATAGAGAGGTGTCCATATGGACAGGTTTGAGTACTGTTAGTAGCAAGGTCCCCATATATAATAAAGTTATTTTTGGAAGCTGTTATTTAAGGGGGGAGAGGGGACGGAACGCTCTCTAAGTTATATGGTGCCATTAAAATTAAACACTTTGTATTCACCTCTTTTATTAAGTTGATTTCTTGGAAATTTTGCAGGCTTTTCCATCTGAATCTCATCTGTTTCAACTAAGTAAACATCACGCAAATATATATTGTGTTAAAACAGATATGGGAAACCAACTGCCATGCTTGGAGAATTTCATGCACACTATCTCTTCTTGCAAGATATCACATTTCCTCAAAATTGTTGATGATACTCCTTTGACTAGTTAGGAAAATATTAATTTACCTTTGATGAGAAAAAAAGCATGAAAAATTATAATATTTACCTTCTTGAACATGCTTCCCTCCTTGTAGCAATTAAGAGAACTTCATCATCCAACATCTGTGATTATAAGTTATTAGAAAAGAATAAATGATACATCCATGCATACATACCTACTACATACAACCATACATGAACCCTGTTTGCTCTCAAATTTTGGGTTAGCCTGAAAGGCTAATATCTTTGAGTACAAAAGAATAGTAATAGGTTTACATGGTGATAAAAATAATTTAACAATTGGGGTTTATAAGTAGTATGCCAGATTCTAAGTGGGTTTTTATTAGTTTTTAGCTATAATGTATTAGAGGACTGCAGATGCAAAGGTGGAGTCATCACTCCATAATATACATGTCAAGTTTTTTCACTTATATTTGAAATGAATAATTAACAATTATTCCACGAGCACACGTTGGATATGAGATGATAGATAGCCAATGAGGCACCGCGCCGAGTTGGCTATAATCATCTCATATCCAACAAGTGCAAGTGGAATAATTGTTTTATTAAAAACGCCCCCAAAATATAGAAAACTATCACGCATATGCTCGCCATTTTTGTAGATCATGGTATAATGGCTCATATACCATGATGGCTTAGCCAATGAAAACTCTCGAATTGCATTATCCAATGATCCAGTTTTTAATAAAGACTATTATTATCGTTACTTTGTCAGTGCACCTGGAGAAAAACCTCTCAGAACCACCAACAACAAACTATTCCTGATATTCATTTAAGATGTTGCAGGAAAATTTCTTTTACAACACATCTCTTTATTTTTAAGGTGATGTGAGGAAGACCGCATTGAGAATCTAAATTTATACCACTCAGCTATTAAGTTAAACTTAATAAATTGAAACTTCAAAGGGTTTCTACCTGTTTTTCAAGGTCCTCTCTTTCCATCTGGCTGAGATGAGAAATATCTATAAATTAATGAAGGAGAGCTCCTGTTAACCCAATCAGGTTTACACCACTGAACACTTGCAGTCACTTTTAGGGGTGTAATCCAGATTTTGCATCGTAAAAGAATTTTTGAACATTGAAAGTGCAATTAGCATAAAACAAGTGTGTTTGAGAAAAAAACAAGCTACTTAAGTCTTGTCTCCTTTCTCCCAAGATGAGAGTCACGACAAGTCTCAATCGATTCACTGAAGCAACTATTTTGGACTAATTAACAACCGATTTGTTTCAAGAGAAACCAACTATTTTTGTGCAACGTATTTGTCAAGGGTGAGGAAATTTATTACACATGGACTTCTAAACAAAAGATAGATGACCAGGGGCCAGTTTCTTGAAAGTCGACTGATAACATTATGTTTGCCGAGTTTGCATTCAAGATCAATGGTTTATAAATTTTGAAATTAATACCATAAAAGTGTCATTTAATGACACAAATTGGATTTGTTTGCAAAGGCCAAACATTTTCAAGGAAAGTATGGGACTTCACTGCAATGTCCAAAAATGTGGAAAAGGGGGGGGATTCAAGTGAAAAAAAAACCTTGTATTGAAGGAGCTTAAGGATATTTACTGGAACAACACATTTGCAAACACTAGCAGGTCCATGATCAAGTGGCTTGTTCAACTCAGCCTATTGTGAGACCTCACATCACTTTCATACAAACATTGTAAATGTTTTTAAACAGAGAGTAAATTTAGGTAGTATTGGATGAAGGAGAGGCACATACTCTGTGGAAGCCCTCCCAATAAATCGCGATTGCTATTGTTGTTATTATTGTTATTATCATTGTTATTACTCTTTTTATTATTATTATTATTATTATTATTATTATTATTATTGTTATTATTATGACTATTTTTACTAAAGAAGGACAGACACACACAATCCATTATGAGACAGCATCAAACCAGTTTGTATTCATTTTGCCCACATGTAACCATGTCACCACCAAGCTAAAGATACTCTGCGATGTAACTTAAGCTGACTCACCAGCAGCCTGTAATGAATCATCTAGAGTTTCATCCTGTCCTGACTGCTCAGAAATTTGATTGCTGTCAGCTTCGGAAATCTCAGATGTACCTGAGTTAATATTAAAATTAAGGATAAGTAGACCATGCATTTCTCGCATTGGCTGACTGCTATGAATTACTTTGTTTGCCTTTCAATTTTATGAGTCGACCACTCTTATTTAGATTGCTTAACAAATTTATTTCAGATTTCAAATTTTTCCAGATAATGCAGAATACACAATTACAGAAAGTCTAAACTTTGTTTCATGTTTTTGGACATGATGAAAGCAAATTGAAAGTAATAGCACAATTATTGTTCAATACACACACAATCGATTAGGAGATGTCAGCATCAAAACAGTTTGTATTCATTTGCCCACATGTAACCATGTCACCACCAGGCTAAAGATACTCTGAGATGTAAATTAAACTGACTCACCAGCAGGCCGTAATGAATCAGCTTGAGTTTCATCCTGTTCTGTCCCCTCAGCAATTTGATTGCTGTCAGCTTCGGAAATCCCAGATGTACCTTAATATTAAAATTAAGGATAAGTAGCTAATGCATTTCTCGCATTGGCTGACTGCTATGAATTAATTTGTTTGTCTTTCAATTTTATGAGTCGACCACTCTTATTTAGATTGTTTAACAAATTGATATCAGATTTCAAATTATTCAACATAATGCAGAACACGATTACAGAAAGTCTAAACTTTTTCATGTTTTTGGACATGATGAAAGCAAATTGAAAGTGATAGCACAATTGTTCAATACACACATACATACATAATACATTACATAATCTTTATTTAACGTGGGTAGAAACACTTAGCTAAAGCTATTTTGCAGGTTTTCCACAAAATAATATTAAAGAAGAAAGAAATATGTACATAAAAATGTAAGAATATAAATAAAATATCTAGCATCTAAAATTACAAAATTTAGGTAATTAAAAATTACCTAAATTACACACAATCGATTAGGAGATGTCAGCATCAAACCAGTTTGTATTCATTTGCCCACATGTAGCCATGTCAACACCAGGCTAAAGATACTCTGAGATGTAAATTAAACTGACTCACCAGCATCCTGTAATGAATCAGCTTGAGTTTCATCCCGTTCTGTCCCCTCAGCAATTTGATTGCTGTCAGCTTCGGAAATCCCAGATGTACCTTAATATTAAAATTAAGGATAAGTAGCTAATGCATTTCTCGCATTGGCTGACTGCTATGAATTACTTTGTTTGTCTTCCACTTTTATGAGTCAGACACTCTTATTTAGATTGCTTAACAAATTGATATCAGATTTTGCACTTTTCCAGATAAAGCAGTACACAGGCAATTACAGACAGCCTATCTATTGCAGTTTAACTTATTAGTTTTGACAACTGACAATTGAAAATGCCAAGTGCTGACATATTAATAGTACATGCACATGTAGCAAAGAAAAATAAAAGGACGTTCCTGCCAGGGAACACAAATCCACAACTAACCTTGTCTCTTCTTCTGTTTCAGCAAGGCTACAATCATAAATGAAAGTAAATGAATATCGCATGCATTCAGTATATATAGATATATAATTAACCCTACCATAACATCCCACTAGAATCCCGCTAGACACGCCACGCGCCACACCCAGTATGTATTATTCTCAATTTTTCATATCTCTGATTGTAACCATTTTTCTGGCAGTTGCCTGATGATTGCTTCCAACAAAACATGAAAGTCTGAGTAGCGATTAAATGTCTAGGACCAAATAATCCAGCTCTTCAATTATATTATCTATAATAATTGCTCTAGTCTATCAACTGAGCACTCTAATAGCCGATGACGATTCCAACTCCCTATTTGTTTATATAATATATAATATTATTATATAAAAAAACAGCTTAGGCGGGCTTCCTGAACCAAAGAAGATGCCAGACCAACAGAAGGAGCCTGCCGTGTTACTGCCATGGGACCTGACCGCAAAGCAAAATTTTGCGGTCCTATAAAAACTGCACTATGGTGGAGATACCAGGATGACATTTTTGATCGCTGGCAACAGGGTGTCCCTGCTCTAGAAGGTTTTACCAAATATATAAATTCTCTCTACCCAACATTCAAATTTGAATTAGTATTTTCAAAAAGCCACCTTAATGTCTTGGACGACCTTACACTTAATTGATGGTTTTATTAGAACTGATGTATATTCCAAACCTATGGACAGTCGCTTGTATTCCCCCCCCCCCCTCTAGTTCCGACCCTAAACATGTATTTGAAGCTATAATTCCCTTTAGGGCTGCTCTAAGATTGAGGACAAATTGTTCAGAAAATGAATTTTTCACCAAGAAATGCGCAGAATATAAGAGTTATCTGGTCAACTAAGGTTATCCTGCAAATCTGGTTTCTGATCAATTTTCTAAACTGTCAATTATCCCTAGAAAAGATTTACTGAAGATCCTTTTTTGGACTGTATATGATTTACCAGAAACTAGACTCACCTTCCTTTAATCTTCCCAACATTTCTGTTGGAAACTTATCTTAATATGGCAACATGTCGTGCAAGTAAGCTTTTCATTTGCAGATATGTTGACCTTCCTTCCAGTGCATCCACTTTTGGTTTTCTGCACCCATGACCTTAACATGGTTTCTGTTGCTCCGCCTTGTTTGTCTATGAACTTGCAGGCCTGAGGGACATTAAATGCAAAACAATCTCCACAGCAGCACCCTCGTGGGACGAGATGAGGCACAAAGAATTCAGAAATCTACAACAACGTTGTTAGGTAATAATATTTCAGTCACTCATGACTAGTATTCTAAACTAAATTAAAAATTAGACCATGTCTTTGTATCTGATTCAGACATGGCTAAATTTGGTTCATTACAGATGGCAGATTTGGGTCACAGTAAAAGAAATTTAGATTAACTAGACACAGTCTAAAAGCCAAAAAAAAAAGGGAGAGGGAGGGAGAGAGAAGGAGAGAGCCAGAAGAAAGGGAACTTTGGTGACCGAAACAGGGAACTTTTCTGACTAAGGGAACTTTTGTGACGCTTGTAGGGAACTTTAAGGACGTTACTAGGGAACTTTTGCGACTACACTAGGGAACATATGTGACATTAGGGCACTTTTGTGACGAATTTAGGGAACTTTTGCGACGACACTAGGGAACATTTGCGACATTAGGGAACTTTTGTGACGACTTGAGGGAATTTTCGTGACCTTAGCAGGGGAACGTCTATAATATGTATTTTTATCTCGTAGAACTTTCGTTATAGCTTTTTTACTTTTTGAAAGTACTTCGCACATATCTCAATAGGCGCTATGGAAATATGTATTATTATTATGTTGATTTCTTGAACTTAATTTTTGGCCAAACGTCACTTTTAGTACAACAGAAGCGACAAATATTTTCCCTGTTGGTTATCATTCACTTAATGCAAACAGAGCGCAAACAAATTTGGTGCTTTTCCAGCTACCATAAATACAGTTTCGAAGTTGTTTCTAACCTTGACTAGTCATTTATTTAACAATCCAACATTTTATTTAACCAGGCACTCATCTACAAACATACCATCTAATGTAAAAACCTGTACAGCTACCCAGTTCAACACAATAAGGCCTGTACACTGATACAATATCAAAAATATAGAGCGCTAAAGTTTAATAACAGAATGGGCAAAAAAGTATATTGAGGGTAATAAATTTTAACTTTGCCTGTTTCTTTCAGGTGCACAAACATGGAGACAAAACAAGCAATAAGCAACCCTTGATATATTATAATTCTGCTTGATAGTGAGGTCTACAGGACACAAACAAAAGAAGTGAATAAACGTAGTGATTAAATTCCTATGTTTGTTTCCTCTACGCCTTGCTTTCAAGCTGAATTTGAATATCTGTTGTCCAATCAACAATGACTGGAATTAGTTAGTATCAACATAATACCAGGTTGAATTTAAAGCTGTACGAGAGCACAGGATAAAAAAGTCTTGAAACAAAAAATCTTAAATAAAAAAAATCTAACGTTTATGTTTAGACTTCAATCAACCGTTAAGTTGTTTAGAAAATTAACTCTGTTAAGTTTTCTTAGACGCTCTTAAAGGGAACCTCCACTCCTACCAAAGAATCACTTTAAACCTCAGGATATAGTACTTGCAATAACGTTAGCTTTAGTTTTTTCCAGAAGAGTATCTATAGTAAAGAAAAACGAATTTCAGAATCGCGTGTTTTTGTTTTCAAATTCCCTGGGCTCCGCCATCTTGAATAATTCTGACGTGTCTTGGTTGCGCTATTGCTCTGACACAAAGAGCTTTTGTCTAATAACAAAAGGGCAACCATTTCACGTCACAATTATTCAAGATGGCTGCGCCCGAGAACTTTGAAAACAAAAATTAACGATTTTATAATTCATGTATTTAAGGTAAACGCGCTTTGTTAGTTAAAACTTCAAATAAATTTGATTCTAAATATTATTTCATGTGATTTGAAGTGAGCTTTTTGTCAGAGTGGAGGTTCCCTTTAAAACGTCTTTCGGTTCTCACACGATTAACTATTGCTATTTTAATTTCTACTACCAAAACAAGAGGTGCATTAGCAAGTAAAATGGAGATCTGACACTTACGCTTCAATCAACCATTAAGCTTTCCAAATCAACCGCGACATTGAGTTGTCTTGAACGCTCTTTAAATGCGCCTTTTTAATTTCGCACGATTACTATTTTAGCTTCCACTACCAAAACATGAGATGCTTTAGCACGTAAAATAGAGTTCTAATACTTAACAATGAGACTTCGGTCAACTGTTAGGGTTTTGAAGCAACTCTAATGTTAAGATGTTTTAGACCCTCTTAAAACGCGTCTTTCATATTATGGGTATATGAATATCTACTACCACAACAAGAGGTGCTTCAACGAGTAGACTGGAGTTCTAACATTTACGTGCATTTAGGCTTCAATCAACTGAAAACAACTCTAACGTTTAGCTGTTTTCGACGCTCTTAATATGCACCTTTCATATTTAACACGATTAATTATTGTGTCTAAGGAAGCTTTTTGCAAAAGTCCCTTTCCTCCATCTTCCTTCTCAAGAATTTCTTTGACCTTGGGTCTTGAGATGGGTACCGATGTCGTGATCATCACTTTAAACATAGCTCTTACCATGTCAAGTTCCGAAGACGAAAATAGGTTGCGCACACCACTTACCTCTGTTGTTGTAGTCGATATTTCCCATGTGTTTTTTTCGACGTCAAGGGATCTTTCCACTCTTTGTTCTAGAGTCTCTTGTTCATCTGGGAGGTTCACTGGCTCTGATTGTGTAGAGGAAGAATAACGCCACATCCCCCGAATTTTGTCAAGAACCTTCTTCGGGTCCTCATCCTTCAGCTGCGTGTTATCAGCTATTTTTTCCCTCACCGTTGCTATTTTCACGGACTTCTCATTGATCTCCTCTTTAAACAGATCTCTGATTATCATTTCTTGATCTTTGCTCCAGGAACATTTGGAAGCTTCACCCTCGTCTACTGTGGAAATGCTTGGGCTTTCATCTTCCCCGCGCATGACTTGACGCAGATGTTTGGAAGCCTTGACGGAGGATTTCGATTTTTCTTGCAATCGATAAAATCTTGTTGCAGTGGAAACATTATGGGCCATTAAATCCGCCAAATTACCTCTGGTTTCATTGCTTTCGCTGTGGCTGTGTACGCTTGACACCGCCGATTTTCTGAATAATGTGGAGCTTGGCGCACCCTCAACTTCGGCTTTCTTCCATACGGATTTAATAGCTTTGTTAATTTGGCTGGACACCATAGGCTCTCCATTGGATGTTATGAAGACACGTTCATCTGGCCCAGTGTTAGAAGCAGAGAATTTTAAACGCACTTCTCTGAGGAAGACGTCCATCCAGCTTTTTAATTTTGAAGAGAAAACAATTCTGGCGGGACCATGGGTGCTCACTGTTTTGTGATTCTTCACAAGAACGACAAATTTGTCACCTTCCTTTGCCATTTTGTTGTATTCCGCGACTGTCATGTTCGCAAGAGCCCCTGCCCTGTTAGCGTTGTCAATAGATATCTCAACCAGGAGAAAATCTCGAATTAACGTGTACTGAGCTTGGGTGATCTGGATGTTGTGTGCACCGGACTGTCCTAACAAACATACAACATCTCTTGCAGCTTTGCTTGTTTCAAACTGTTTAATTTGATCTGGAGTGATCAAAGCATGGAAGTCTTCCTCCATCTTTTCCCAGTGGCGTTTGGTGCAGTTCTGGCGAAATGATGATGACCACCGGCCGACCTTTTCTCTTAAAGAAATAACCTCTTCCTTAGAAATGGTAAGTCCTGCTTGCCCAGTGAGGCAATAGGAGTAAAAGTGGCGTAGACTCATTAGATAACTCTGTGTTGTTTTGGGATGGTATTCTTTCTTTGCATAGTCCTCAAGGAACTTTTGGTTTATAAGGCGGTCGTCAAAAAAAGACGTCAAATTGCACTTGTCATCCACCACTTTCAAAAGCTTGGAAACTTGCTTTCCATGCTGTTGGCTGGTTTTCTCATCAAGCTTACCTCCATCAGCTGATCTAAGCCAGGCTTCAAATTCAGTAATGACATCGTCAGCCAGTTTCTGTGGAGTTTCAAGGAGCTTCCATTTTCACCTTTCTCGTCTTCATTGTCTTCAATCTCCTCAATTCTTGTCTGAATACTTCCACGTTCAATTTCTTCCTCTGCGCTTTCGCTGTCATCAAGAATCTTTATACGTCTATATTTCTTCGAACTTCCTCCGAGGACTTTTTTTTTTTTTCAGTTTTTAACGAGTCTGTCCTGTTTATTTATTCTGGCAAATACTAACCTTACTTACAATACTAACAATACTGACAATACTACCTATACAAGCTCTAGTTACAATGCTTTAATTTTTATTCCTTTAACAGATTGTTTGATATTACTTCTTGCTTGAAAATAGGACAAAATAGCTAACAAGGGACGGAAACACAGACTGAGAAAGAAAGAGAAAGAGAAAACTAAAAGCTCCAAAAAAAAAAAAAGCATGAACATAGCTCGCACTGTCTTAATAGTAGTAACAATTATATAATACTTTGTATTAATTTTTCACAAAAGATGGGCCCAAGTAGATTGAAAATTGTTGAAAGTTTTGTTTTCAAGAGAGACTTCTCTTAAAATATTAAGTTTTGTTCTAAGACGTGAAAGGACGCTGTCAAAATCCAACTTATTATCTCGTACGCTGCTGCAAAAAATATGATATTTTGCAAGGAGGAGAGCGTAGTTGAGAACTCGCTTGTTCAGTGATTTTTGGTGCCATCCATACAAGATTATGCTTTCATTGAGAATTAAGTTTTGCTTAAATTTTTGATACCACCAGTCGGTGAACTGATCCCAAAACGTGGTGGTCTCGGGACAGCTGTAAAGCATGTGATTGTTAGTTTGTTTTTCAGCATTACACAGTGGACAAATGTCATCATTAACTATACCG
>CAXHUQ010000914.1:0-42500 GCA_964020085.1 Micromussa lordhowensis | reverse complement strand
CAAGAAGGGCTTGGTACTCCGTTAGTTTCAATGTGACGAAGGCACCATCTTGGATTGTTTCTGAGTTTTCATTACCGCTTGAACTGCTAATGCGTGGCCTTTTCTTCTCTCCTTTTTTTTCTTTTTTGCTGTCGTCTTGGTTTCCCATAGTTTATCAATATAGAGCCTTCCTTAAAAGGTTTTTAAAGATGAAAAGTTACAGCTTTCGCGGAGCTCGCAAACGTTGCGTCTAACCTGGGCGGCTCATCCGAGGACTTTTCTTTCATCTTCTCTTTCTTCCTCTTCGCTTTCGCTGTCGTCAAGAATCTCTATACGTCTATACCTCTTCGAACTTCTTCCATGGACTTTCCTTTCATCTTCACTGTCTACAAGCTCCTCAAAAACCACAGAAGATTCACTCTTATCTTTCCCTGGATTGCCTAGTCTTTCATGATAAGGTCTCCGTAGTGAATCACTGACGGGTCCTTTCACCCTTGATAATGCGGCCTTGTATTCAGTGGAATCTGGAAGCAGTTTGTGAACTTTCTTAAGATGAGGAGGCATTCTTTTTACAAGTGATGTACAACCATCCATCGGACAATAATGATAATGGTGGTAATCCTTGCTTTTTCCATCTTCTTTTTTGGCTGTTTTTTCTTCTGTTGTTGTTTTTTTTTCTTTTTAGGCACTTTACTTGGGCTGGAGTAACCATAGGGTTTTCGAAGACCAAAGCGTACAAGGACAGTGCGAGCATGCTCCTTGGCCCACCCATGGACCTCTACAAGATGGCGTGGAATACGAACCACTTTGGCATTACATTGCGGAACAGGACAAAGTCTCTTTTCTTGCTTCACTTTCGAGCCAATGTCAGATGCTTCCTCTTCTTTCTCATCCTAGTTATGCGAAAAACATGTATGCTCTTAAGGTGGATTTTTACTGTCGCGTAATTTTTACGTGCGTACGGACGTAAACTTTAACTGGCGTTACGCGCGTAAATAAAAGAGAGACTATATGTGAAAAACCGCGCGCAAACGTAAAAGTTGAGCGAGGCTCAATTTCTACGTTTACGCGCGGTTTTTCACATATCGTCTCTATTTTATTTACGCGCGTAAAGCCAGTTAAAGTTTACGTCCGTACGCACGTAAAAATTACGCGACAGTGGAAATCCACCTTTAGTTACTATACGGTGTGGCCACTATACGAACGTTTTTACAGTTATGCTCCCTTCCCCAGGAACAAAAATTCTATAATTGGTTTACGTTGGTCTCGGAATCTGAGGAATCCATTTAATCAACATGCTGTACAAAGATTTCATCCTGGATGATTAAAAAAAATTATCAAAGACAATTACGGTAGCTTACTACAGTTTTGATGGAGTATACGAGCAGAACTTTAAACTCTTTTAAAAAGGGTTCCAAGCTGTCTTTCCTTTTACTATTTACTGTTTGCTTACAGTAGGACTACTCCTCCTAAGGCCACCCAAGCAAATGTTTTTCAAATTGACTAATGGAATTTAAGTGTTAAAATGATAAAAATGACCACAAATTTATTGCTCGTTAATGTGCAGCTTGATTTCATGGATTTTTGTTGGAAAAACTCTAACACTTGTTGTTAATGTCCTTGCTTTCCACTCAACAAATTTGTAGAAAATTATGTCAGATGGCCTTGGTTGAAGTAGTCGCACTGTAAGTCCTTTACCATTTTATGGGAAATTTAAACAATTAAGCATCAACAAATGGCCAAAATGAGCGACCTAGTACCCAATGAGAGACTGGGCACTAGTAGGGTAAGTCACATTTTCCCAAAATCTACCCGTATGACCCCACCTCAAAATTTAAAGAATAAGAAATTGGCTGTGATTCAACATTCGTACAAAGTAAAATAAAAATCTGTACGACAGATTTTTTTCCAAACTAAGGAAATGTGAAATCAAAAATAGCTCAAAATCTGTCTCATGGATTTTTAAAAAATTTTGAAAAATAAACGTGACTCGCCCCAACAATTCAACTGTGAAAATTTCATCACAGGTTGTACGGTAGGTTTTCAAGCAATCCTCGATCAAAGACAGATTTTTACAACCATGGACAAGAATTGAATTGCGCATGCCCTTTATTTAAGCGCATGCTCATGTGACGCCATGTAATGCGTGTCAGAAAGCAAGAGTAACTTAGAGCTCTTTTACCGGATGTTTATCAAACTTTTTTGCCATATCTTTTTGGCCCTAGATTTGAATACATGTTTGAACAAAGTTTGAAACTATCGCTACATATACCAAAGCGATTTAACACCTTTCAGGTGCTGGAGTGGTTTTAGTTACTTCTTGCGTCATTTTTGCACGCGCGAAAAATACTGACGTATGGCAGGCTATCGTAGCGCGTGCTCCTAAGTCTCGGAAAAACTGTAGTAAGCCACCTTAAATTGCCATTTCACAGCATATCTTTCACATCGATTTTACTTGGCATATTTACAAGACAGAGGCGTCATTGTTCTTTTAAATGCTTGTAAGGTCTGTTGGGATGTTTAGGATACAAGGCACAGTGTATTCATATCTATAATTCTAGTTGTCATAATCCACCGTAAGAAAAAATATGGCAGCTGTACATTTTACCACAATACCTTGCGAGCTAAGCTAAGCCCACTGGGAATATAAAAAGATATGGTTTAACGACAGTCGTTCCGATACTAAGAGCATTGCTCTTGTCAGTTTGATTCTCTCTGTTTTCATACGCTATTTTAGAGTTATCGTGCGCAAAGCATTATAGGTAAATGTACCAGTCCACATCTCTTTCCTTACAGTGGATTATGTATTAAAGCTCTTCAATTATTTTTACCTCGCTATCAGCATTAGAGGACTCCTTTAAATCCACATTCTGTTCACTGGTGCCACCCTAAATAATTCACAAAATATTAAAGCAGGTTAAATTCTAGTTTAACATCATATCCGTCTCATTTTATACTTTGAATAGACTGTTCACAGTCTCCTATTTTTCCATGAGAGGCCCGTTGAGTTCACTGAGTTCGACCGGCCGCCATCGTTGTCTGTTAATGCAAGCGAAATTGAGGAGAGTACAAAATGCCCGTGGGATGGGGTGCGGAGGTTAACAGCGTGGTGGTGAGGGGCCGGAAATGCCCAAAATATATAAGGTAAACTAACTTGATTTTCATTTTACTGATTGGCAAGCTGGAGGAAACGTAAACCTTAATTATAAACAAGATACACACAAAAAGAAGGAGTAAAAAAGGCTCACAAATTGGCCTTGCAAAACATTTGGTATGTTTTTGACCGTGAAGCATAGATGGTAAAAGTTTTGGAACTCCGCTCGACGGTAACTAAAAATGCTTAAATTTAATAAGAGGCCCTTTCTTAGAGACAATAAAACTTAGAGCGTTATATAACAAACCCTGGGTAAAGATAAATAAACTATAAACCATTAGCTGTGTACTTAGCTGTAGGATATAGTATCAACAAGCATTCTGGTGTGAGCGGGGCCATTGTCTTACGATTCTTCTAGTTCTTCAGCTTGCTGTTGTGGTACTTGTTGGTTGACCTGTCACTTTTCTGGGATTTGGTAGTGAAAATAGGACTTGCCGTTAACAATCAGCCTGTCTCCCACAATGGTAGCTTTAGTGCTGGGGGTTTCCTTTGCTTTCTTCATGGCTGGGAACAAAATTTTTGCTCTGATATCTTGTATTGCTTTGGGTAGGTCTTCACCGACGCTGACTGATGAATTTTTGAGTGCGTAGCGACATTTCCATACTTTGTCTCGGTCTGCACGACAAGTAAAGCGGACGATGATCGGGCGGATCTTACTCCTCCTATGCTGTCCAATTCGGTGCACGCCACAGAATCTCATACTTCTCACCTCTGCTTCTTCCAATTTCAAATTTTCAGTTAGGACATTTTGAACAAGCGATACACAGTCTTCTCCAGTAAATTCGGGAATGCGATAAAAGATGAGATTCCATCGCCGACTGTAAACGCTCTGTTTGGAAATCTCGTCGCCTTGGGCGGACAATTCGTTTTCACACAGAGACATTCTTTCCTTGAGGTCGTCTTGTTCTTTCTGAGCATAGTTAAGTGATTCAGCGACATTTAAGCTTTCTGTTTTCACTTCGTTGATGCTGGTTTCGGCCGCACACAATCTAGCTTCTAGTTGGAGAATGTGTTCCTCACGTTCTTTCATTGTATCCTCAACAGCTTTTATTCTGTCAAGAAGGGCTTGGTACTCCGTTAGTTTCAATGTGACGAAGGCACCATCTTGGATTGTTTCTGAGTTTTCATTACCGCTTGAACTGCTAATGCGTGGCCTTTTCTTCTCTCCTTTTTTTTCTTTTTTGCTGTCGTCTTGGTTTCCCATAGTTTATCAATATAGAGCCTTCCTTAAAAGGTTTTTAAAGATGAAAAGTTACAGCTTTCGCGGAGCTCGCAAACGTTGCGTCTAACCTGGGCGGCTCATCCGAGGACTTTTCTTTCATCTTCTCTTTCTTCCTCTTCGCTTTCGCTGTCGTCAAGAATCTCTATACGTCTATACCTCTTCAAACTTCTTCCATGGACTTTCCTTTCATCTTCACTGTCTACAAGCTCCTCAAAAACCACAGAAGATTCACTCTTATCTTTCCCTGGATTGCCTAGTCTTTCATGATAAGGTCTCCGTAGTGAATCACTGACGGGTCCTTTCACCCTTGATAATGCGGCCTTGTATTCAGTGGAATCTGGAAGCAGTTTGTGAACTTTCTTAAGATGAGGAGGCATTCTTTTTACAAGTGATGTACAACCATCCATTGGACAATAATGATAATGGTGGTAATCCTTGCTTTTTCCATCTTCTTTTTTGGCTGTTTTTTCTTCTGTTGTTGTTTTTTTTTCTTTTTAGGCACTTTACTTGGGCTGGAGTAACCATAGGGTTTTCGAAGACCAAAGCGTACAAGGACAGTGCGAGCATGCTCCTTGGCCCACCCATGGACCTCTACAAGATGGCGTGGAATACGAACCACTTTGGCATTACATTGCGGAACAGGACAAAGTCTCTTTTCTTGCTTCACTTTCGAGCCAATGTCAGATGCTTCCTCTTCTTTCTCATCCTAGTTATGCGAAAAACATGTATGCTCTTAAGGTGGATTTTTACTGTCGCGTAATTTTTACGTGCGTACGGACGTAAACTTTAACTGGCGTTACGCGCGTAAATAAAAGAGAGACTATATGTGAAAAACCGCGCGCAAACGTAAAAGTTGAGCGAGGCTCAACTTCTACGTTTACGCGCGGTTTTTCACATATCGTCTCTATTTTATTTACGCGCGTAAAGCCAGTTAAAGTTTACGTCCGTACGCACGTAAAAATTACGCGACAGTGGAAATCCACCTTTAGTTACTATACGGTGTGGCCACTATACGAACGTTTTTACAGTTATGCTCCCTTCCCCAGGAACAAAAATTCTATAATTGGTTTACGTTGGTCTCGGAATCTGAGGAATCCATTTAATCAACATGCTGTACAAAGATTTCATCCTGGATGATTAAAAAAAATTATCAAAGACAATTACGGTAGCTTACTACAGTTTTGATGGAGTATACGAGCAGAACTTTAAACTCTTTTAAAAAGGGTTCCAAGCTGTCTTTCCTTTTACTATTTACTGTTTGCTTACAGTAGGACTACTCCTCCTAAGGCCACCCAAGCAAATGTTTTTCAAATTGACTAATGGAATTTAAGTGTTAAAATGATAAAAATGACCACAAATTTATTGCTCGTTAATGTGCAGCTTGATTTCATGGATTTTTGTTGGAAAAACTCTAACACTTGTTGTTAATGTCCTTGCTTTCCACTCAACAAATTTGTAGAAAATTATGTCAGATGGCCTTGGTTGAAGTAGTCGCACTGTAAGTCCTTTACCATTTTATGGGAAATTTAAACAATTAAGCATCAACAAATGGCCAAAATGAGCGACCTTGGTTTCCCATAGTTTATCAATATAGAGCCTTCCTTAAAAGGTTTTTAAAGATGAAAAGTTACAGCTTTCGCGGAGCTCGCAAACGTTGCGTCTAACCTGGGCGGCTCATCCGAGGACTTTTCTTTCATCTTCTCTTTCTTCCTCTTCGCTTTCGCTGTCGTCAAGAATCTCTATACGTCTATACCTCTTCGAACTTCTTCCATGGACTTTCCTTTCATCTTCACTGTCTACAAGCTCCTCAAAAACCACAGAAGATTCACTCTTATCTTTCCCTGGATTGCCTAGTCTTTCATGATAAGGTCTCCGTAGTGAATCACTGACGGGTCCTTTCACCCTTGATAATGCGGCCTTGTATTCAGTGGAATCTGGAAGCAGTTTGTGAACTTTCTTAAGATGAGGAGGCATTCTTTTTACAAGTGATGTACAACCATCCATTGGACAATAATGATAATGGTGGTAATCCTTGCTTTTTCCATCTTCTTTTTTGGCTGTTTTTTCTTCTGTTGTTGTTTTTTTTTCTTTTTAGGCACTTTACTTGGGCTGGAGTAACCATAGGGTTTTCGAAGACCAAAGCGTACAAGGACAGTGCGAGCATGCTCCTTGGCCCACCCATGGACCTCTACAAGATGGCGTGGAATACGAACCACTTTGGCATTACATTGCGGAACAGGACAAAGTCTCTTTTCTTGCTTCACTTTCGAGCCAATGTCAGATGCTTCCTCTTCTTTCTCATCCTAGTTATGCGAAAAACATGTATGCTCTTAAGGTGGATTTTTACTGTCGCGTAATTTTTACGTGCGTACGGACGTAAACTTTAACTGGCGTTACGCGCGTAAATAAAAGAGAGACTATATGTGAAAAACCGCGCGCAAACGTAAAAGTTGAGCGAGGCTCAACTTCTACGTTTACGCGCGGTTTTTCACATATCGTCTCTATTTTATTTACGCGCGTAAAGCCAGTTAAAGTTTACGTCCGTACGCACGTAAAAATTACGCGACAGTGGAAATCCACCTTTAGTTACTATACGGTGTGGCCACTATACGAACGTTTTTACAGTTATGCTCCCTTCCCCAGGAACAAAAATTCTATAATTGGTTTACGTTGGTCTCGGAATCTGAGGAATCCATT
The DNA here is from genome assembly GCA_964020085.1 of Micromussa lordhowensis. NCBI lineage: Eukaryota > Metazoa > Cnidaria > Anthozoa > Scleractinia > Lobophylliidae > Micromussa > Micromussa lordhowensis. The sequence goes on along the minus strand of CAXHUQ010000914.1, from coordinate 35,448 downwards.
TAATCAACATGCTGTACAAAGATTTCATCCTGGATGATTAAAAAAAATTATCAAAGACAATTACGGTAGCTTACTACAGTTTTGATGGAGTATACGAGCAGAACTTTAAACTCTTTTAAAAAGGGTTCCAAGCTGTCTTTCCTTTTACTATTTACTGTTTGCTTACAGTAGGACTACTCCTCCTAAGGCCACCCAAGCAAATGTTTTTCAAATTGACTAATGGAATTTAAGTGTTAAAATGATAAAAATGACCACAAATTTATTGCTCGTTAATGTGCAGCTTGATTTCATGGATTTTTGTTGGAAAAACTCTAACACTTGTTGTTAATGTCCTTGCTTTCCACTCAACAAATTTGTAGAAAATTATGTCAGATGGCCTTGGTTGAAGTAGTCGCACTGTAAGTCCTTTACCATTTTATGGGAAATTTAAACAATTAAGCATCAACAAATGGCCAAAATGAGCGACCTAGTACCCAATGAGAGACTGGGCACTAGTAGGGTAAGTCACATTTTCCCAAAATCTACCCGTATGACCCCACCTCAAAATTTAAAGAATAAGAAATTGGCTGTGATTCAACATTCGTACAAAGTAAAATAAAAATCTGTACGACAGATTTTTTTCCAAACTAAGGAAATGTGAAATCAAAAATAGCTCAAAATCTGTCTCATGGATTTTTAAAAAATTTTGAAAAATAAACGTGACTCGCCCCAACAATTCAACTGTGAAAATTTCATCACAGGTTGTACGGTAGGTTTTCAAGCAATCCTCGATCAAAGACAGATTTTTACAACCATGGACAAGAATTGAATTGCGCATGCCCTTTATTTAAGCGCATGCTCATGTGACGCCATGTAATGCGTGTCAGAAAGCAAGAGTAACTTAGAGCTCTTTTACCGGATGTTTATCAAACTTTTTTGCCATATCTTTTTGGCCCTAGATTTGAATACATGTTTGAACAAAGTTTGAAACTATCGCTACATATACCAAAGCGATTTAACACCTTTCAGGTGCTGGAGTGGTTTTAGTTACTTCTTGCGTCATTTTTGCACGCGCGAAAAATACTGACGTATGGCAGGCTATCGTAGCGCGTGCTCCTAAGTCTCGGAAAAACTGTAGTAAGCCACCTTAAATTGCCATTTCACAGCATATCTTTCACATCGATTTTACTTGGCATATTTACAAGACAGAGGCGTCATTGTTCTTTTAAATGCTTGTAAGGTCTGTTGGGATGTTTAGGATACAAGGCACAGTGTATTCATATCTATAATTCTAGTTGTCATAATCCACCGTAAGAAAAAATATGGCAGCTGTACATTTTACCACAATACCTTGCGAGCTAAGCTAAGCCCACTGGGAATATAAAAAGATATGGTTTAACGACAGTCGTTCCGATACTAAGAGCATTGCTCTTGTCAGTTTGATTCTCTCTGTTTTCATACGCTATTTTAGAGTTATCGTGCGCAAAGCATTATAGGTAAATGTACCAGTCCACATCTTTTTCCTTACAGTGGATTATGTATTAAAGCTCTTCAATTATTTTTACCTCGCTATCAGCATTAGAGGACTCCTTTAAATCCACATTCTGTTCACTGGTGCCACCCTAAATAATTCACAAAATATTAAAGCAGGTTAAATTCTAGTTTAACATCATATCCGTCTCATTTTATACTTTGAATAGACTGTTCACAGTCTCCTATTTTTCCATGAGAGGCCCGTTGAGTTCACTGAGTTCGACCGGCCGCCATCGTTGTCTGTTAATGCAAGCGAAATTGAGGAGAGTACAAAATGCCCGTGGGATGGGGTGCGGAGGTTAACAGCGTGGTGGTGAGGGGCCGGAAATGCCCAAAATATATAAGGTAAACTAACTTGATTTTCATTTTACTGATTGGCAAGCTGGAGGAAACGTAAACCTTAATTATAAACAAGATACACACAAAAAGAAGGAGTAAAAAAGGCTCACAAATTGGCCTTGCAAAACATTTGGTATGTTTTTGACCGTGAAGCATAGATGGTAAAAGTTTTGGAACTCCGCTCGACGGTAACTAAAAATGCTTAAATTTAATAAGAGGCCCTTTCTTAGAGACAATAAAACTTAGAGCGTTATATAACAAACCCTGGGTAAAGATAAATAAACTATAAACCATTAGCTGTGTACTTAGCTGTAGGATATAGTATCAACAAGCATTCTGGTGTGAGCGGGGCCATTGTCTTACGATTCTTCTAGTTCTTCAGCTTGCTGTTGTGGTACTTGTTGGTTGACCTGTCACTTTTCTGGGATTTGGTAGTGAAAATAGGACTTGCCGTTAACAATCAGCCTGTCTCCCACAATGGTAGCTTTAGTGCTGGGGGTTTCCTTTGCTTTCTTCATGGCTGGGAACAAAATTTTTGCTCTGATATCTTGTATTGCTTTGGGTAGGTCTTCACCGACGCTGACTGATGAATTTTTGAGTGCGTAGCGACATTTCCATACTTTGTCTCGGTCTGCACGACAAGTAAAGCGGACGATGATCGGGCGGATCTTACTCCTCCTATGCTGTCCAATTCGGTGCACGCCACAGAATCTCATACTTCTCACCTCTGCTTCTTCCAATTTCAAATTTTCAGTTAGGACATTTTGAACAAGCGATACACAGTCTTCTCCAGTAAATTCGGGAATGCGATAAAAGATGAGATTCCATCGCCGACTGTAAACGCTCTGTTTGGAAATCTCGTCGCCTTGGGCGGACAATTCGTTTTCACACAGAGACATTCTTTCCTTGAGGTCGTCTTGTTCTTTCTGAGCATAGTTAAGTGATTCAGCGACATTTAAGCTTTCTGTTTTCACTTCGTTGATGCTGGTTTCGGCCGCACACAATCTAGCTTCTAGTTGGAGAATGTGTTCCTCACGTTCTTTCATTGTATCCTCAACAGCTTTTATTCTGTCAAGAAGGGCTTGGTACTCCGTTAGTTTCAATGTGACGAAGGCACCATCTTGGATTGTTTCTGAGTTTTCATTACCGCTTGAACTGCTAATGCGTGGCCTTTTCTTCTCTCCTTTTTTTTCTTTTTTGCTGTCGTCTTGGTTTCCCATAGTTTATCAATATAGAGCCTTCCTTAAAAGGTTTTTAAAGATGAAAAGTTACAGCTTTCGCGGAGCTCGCAAACGTTGCGTCTAACCTGGGCGGCTCATCCGAGGACTTTTCTTTCATCTTCTCTTTCTTCCTCTTCGCTTTCGCTGTCGTCAAGAATCTCTATACGTCTATACCTCTTCGAACTTCTTCCATGGACTTTCCTTTCATCTTCACTGTCTACAAGCTCCTCAAAAACCACAGAAGATTCACTCTTATCTTTCCCTGGATTGCCTAGTCTTTCATGATAAGGTCTCCGTAGTGAATCACTGACGGGTCCTTTCACCCTTGATAATGCGGCCTTGTATTCAGTGGAATCTGGAAGCAGTTTGTGAACTTTCTTAAGATGAGGAGGCATTCTTTTTACAAGTGATGTACAACCATCCATTGGACAATAATGATAATGGTGGTAATCCTTGCTTTTTCCATCTTCTTTTTTGGCTGTTTTTTCTTCTGTTGTTGTTTTTTTTCTTTTTAGGCACTTTACTTGGGCTGGAGTAACCATAGGGTTTTCGAAGACCAAAGCGTACAAGGACAGTGCGAGCATGCTCCTTGGCCCACCCATGGACCTCTACAAGATGGCGTGGAATACGAACCACTTTGGCATTACATTGCGGAACAGGACAAAGTCTCTTTTCTTGCTTCACTTTCGAGCCAATGTCAGATGCTTCCTCTTCTTTCTCATCCTAGTTATGCGAAAAACATGTATGCTCTTAAGGTGGATTTTTACTGTCGCGTAATTTTTACGTGCGTACGGACGTAAACTTTAACTGGCGTTACGCGCGTAAATAAAAGAGAGACTATATGTGAAAAACCGCGCGCAAACGTAAAAGTTGAGCGAGGCTCAACTTCTACGTTTACGCGCGGTTTTTCACATATCGTCTCTATTTTATTTACGCGCGTAAAGCCAGTTAAAGTTTACGTCCGTACGCACGTAAAAATTACGCGACAGTGGAAATCCACCTTTAGTTACTATACGGTGTGGCCACTATACGAACGTTTTTACAGTTATGCTCCCTTCCCCAGGAACAAAAATTCTATAATTGGTTTACGTTGGTCTCGGAATCTGAGGAATCCATTTAATCAACATGCTGTACAAAGATTTCATCCTGGATGATTAAAAAAAATTATCAAAGACAATTACGGTAGCTTACTACAGTTTTGATGGAGTATACGAGCAGAACTTTAAACTCTTTTAAAAAGGGTTCCAAGCTGTCTTTCCTTTTACTATTTACTGTTTGCTTACAGTAGGACTACTCCTCCTAAGGCCACCCAAGCAAATGTTTTTCAAATTGACTAATGGAATTTAAGTGTTAAAATGATAAAAATGACCACAAATTTATTGCTCGTTAATGTGCAGCTTGATTTCATGGATTTTTGTTGGAAAAACTCTAACACTTGTTGTTAATGTCCTTGCTTTCCACTCAACAAATTTGTAGAAAATTATGTCAGATGGCCTTGGTTGAAGTAGTCGCACTGTAAGTCCTTTACCATTTTATGGGAAATTTAAACAATTAAGCATCAACAAATGGCCAAAATGAGCGACCTAGTACCCAATGAGAGACTGGGCACTAGTAGGGTAAGTCACATTTTCCCAAAATCTACCCGTATGACCCCACCTCAAAATTTAAAGAATAAGAAATTGGCTGTGATTCAACATTCGTACAAAGTAAAATAAAAATCTGTACGACAGATTTTTTTCCAAACTAAGGAAATGTGAAATCAAAAATAGCTCAAAATCTGTCTCATGGATTTTTAAAAAATTTTGAAAAATAAACGTGACTCACCCCAACAATTCAACCGTGAAAATTTCATCACAGGTTGTACGGTAGGTTTTCAAGCAATCCTCGATCAAAGACAGATTTTTACAACCATGGACAAGAATTGAATTGCGCATGCCCTTTATTTAAGCGCATGCTCATGTGACGCCATGTAATGCGTGTCAGAAAGCAAGAGTAACTTAGAGCTCTTTTACCGGATGTTTATCAAACTTTTTTGCCATATCTTTTTGGCCCTAGATTTGAATACATGTTTGAACAAAGTTTGAAACTATCGCTACATATACCAAAGCGATTTAACACCTTTCAGGTGCTGGAGTGGTTTTAGTTACTTCTTGCGTCATTTTTGCACGCGCGAAAAATACTGACGTATGGCAGGCTATCGTAGCGCGTGCTCCTAAGTCTCGGAAAAACTGTAGTAAGCCACCTTAAATTGCCATTTCACAGCATATCTTTCACATCGATTTTACTTGGCATATTTACAAGACAGAGGCGTCATTGTTCTTTTAAATGCTTGTAAGGTCTGTTGGGATGTTTAGGATACAAGGCACAGTGTATTCATATCTATAATTCTAGTTGTCATAATCCACCGTAAGAAAAAATATGGCAGCTGTACATTTTACCACAATACCTTGCGAGCTAAGCTAAGCCCACTGGGAATATAAAAAGATATGGTTTAACGACAGTCGTTCCGATACTAAGAGCATTGCTCTTGTCAGTTTGATTCTCTCTGTTTTCATACGCTATTTTAGAGTTATCGTGCGCAAAGCATTATAGGTAAATGTACCAGTCCACATCTTTTTCCTTACAGTGGATTATGTATTAAAGCTCTTCAATTATTTTTACCTCGCTATCAGCATTAGAGGACTCCTTTAAATCCACATTCTGTTCACTGGTGCCACCCTAAATAATTCACAAAATATTAAAGCAGGTTAAATTCTAGTTTAACATCATATCCGTCTCATTTTATACTTTGAATAGACTGTTCACAGTCTCCTATTTTTCCATGAGAGGCCCGTTGAGTTCACTGAGTTCGACCGGCCGCCATCGTTGTCTGTTAATGCAAGCGAAATTGAGGAGAGTACAAAATGCCCGTGGGATGGGGTGCGGAGGTTAACAGCGTGGTGGTGAGGGGCCGGAAATGCCCAAAATATATAAGGTAAACTAACTTGATTTTCATTTTACTGATTGGCAAGCTGGAGGAAACGTAAACCTTAATTATAAACAAGATACACACAAAAAGAAGGAGTAAAAAAGGCTCACAAATTGGCCTTGCAAAACATTTGGTATGTTTTTGACCGTGAAGCATAGATGGTAAAAGTTTTGGAACTCCGCTCGACGGTAACTAAAAATGCTTAAATTTAATAAGAGGCCCTTTCTTAGAGACAATAAAACTTAGAGCGTTATATAACAAACCCTGGGTAAAGATAAATAAACTATAAACCATTAGCTGTGTACTTAGCTGTAGGATATAGTATCAACAAGCATTCTGGTGTGAGCGGGGCCATTGTCTTACGATTCTTCTAGTTCTTCAGCTTGCTGTTGTGGTACTTGTTGGTTGACCTGTCACTTTTCTGGGATTTGGTAGTGAAAATAGGACTTGCCGTTAACAATCAGCCTGTCTCCCACAATGGTAGCTTTAGTGCTGGGGGTTTCCTTTGCTTTCTTCATGGCTGGGAACAAAATTTTTGCTCTGATATCTTGTATTGCTTTGGGTAGGTCTTCACCGACGCTGACTGATGAATTTTTGAGTGCGTAGCGACATTTCCATACTTTGTCTCGGTCTGCACGACAAGTAAAGCGGACGATGATCGGGCGGATCTTACTCCTCCTATGCTGTCCAATTCGGTGCACGCCACAGAATCTCATACTTCTCACCTCTGCTTCTTCCAATTTCAAATTTTCAGTTAGGACATTTTGAACAAGCGATACACAGTCTTCTCCAGTAAATTCGGGAATGCGATAAAAGATGAGATTCCATCGCCGACTGTAAACGCTCTGTTTGGAAATCTCGTCGCCTTGGGCGGACAATTCGTTTTCACACAGAGACATTCTTTCCTTGAGGTCGTCTTGTTCTTTCTGAGCATAGTTAAGTGATTCAGCGACATTTAAGCTTTCTGTTTTCACTTCGTTGATGCTGGTTTCGGCCGCACACAATCTAGCTTCTAGTTGGAGAATGTGTTCCTCACGTTCTTTCATTGTATCCTCAACAGCTTTTATTCTGTCAAGAAGGGCTTGGTACTCCGTTAGTTTCAATGTGACGAAGGCACCATCTTGGATTGTTTCTGAGTTTTCATTACCGCTTGAACTGCTAATGCGTGGCCTTTTCTTCTCTCCTTTTTTTTCTTTTTTGCTGTCGTCTTGGTTTCCCATAGTTTATCAATATAGAGCCTTCCTTAAAAGGTTTTTAAAGATGAAAAGTTACAGCTTTCGCGGAGCTCGCAAACGTTGCGTCTAACCTGGGCGGCTCATCCGAGGACTTTTCTTTCATCTTCTCTTTCTTCCTCTTCGCTTTCGCTGTCGTCAAGAATCTCTATACGTCTATACCTCTTCGAACTTCTTCCATGGACTTTCCTTTCATCTTCACTGTCTACAAGCTCCTCAAAAACCACAGAAGATTCACTCTTATCTTTCCCTGGATTGCCTAGTCTTTCATGATAAGGTCTCCGTAGTGAATCACTGACGGGTCCTTTCACCCTTGATAATGCGGCCTTGTATTCAGTGGAATCTGGAAGCAGTTTGTGAACTTTCTTAAGATGAGGAGGCATTCTTTTTACAAGTGATGTACAACCATCCATTGGACAATAATGATAATGGTGGTAATCCTTGCTTTTTCCATCTTCTTTTTTGGCTGTTTTTTCTTCTGTTGTTGTTTTTTTTCTTTTTAGGCACTTTACTTGGGCTGGAGTAACCATAGGGTTTTCGAAGACCAAAGCGTACAAGGACAGTGCGAGCATGCTCCTTGGCCCACCCATGGACCTCTACAAGATGGCGTGGAATACGAACCACTTTGGCATTACATTGCGGAACAGGACAAAGTCTCTTTTCTTGCTTCACTTTCGAGCCAATGTCAGATGCTTCCTCTTCTTTCTCATCCTAGTTATGCGAAAAACATGTATGCTCTTAAGGTGGATTTTTACTGTCGCGTAATTTTTACGTGCGTACGGACGTAAACTTTAACTGGCGTTACGCGCGTAAATAAAAGAGAGACTATATGTGAAAAACCGCGCGCAAACGTAAAAGTTGAGCGAGGCTCAACTTCTACGTTTACGCGCGGTTTTTCACATATCGTCTCTATTTTATTTACGCGCGTAAAGCCAGTTAAAGTTTACGTCCGTACGCACGTAAAAATTACGCGACAGTGGAAATCCACCTTTAGTTACTATACGGTGTGGCCACTATACGAACGTTTTTACAGTTATGCTCCCTTCCCCAGGAACAAAAATTCTATAATTGGTTTACGTTGGTCTCGGAATCTGAGGAATCCATTTAATCAACATGCTGTACAAAGATTTCATCCTGGATGATTAAAAAAAATTATCAAAGACAATTACGGTAGCTTACTACAGTTTTGATGGAGTATACGAGCAGAACTTTAAACTCTTTTAAAAAGGGTTCCAAGCTGTCTTTCCTTTTACTATTTACTGTTTGCTTACAGTAGGACTACTCCTCCTAAGGCCACCCAAGCAAATGTTTTTCAAATTGACTAATGGAATTTAAGTGTTAAAATGATAAAAATGACCACAAATTTATTGCTCGTTAATGTGCAGCTTGATTTCATGGATTTTTGTTGGAAAAACTCTAACACTTGTTGTTAATGTCCTTGCTTTCCACTCAACAAATTTGTAGAAAATTATGTCAGATGGCCTTGGTTGAAGTAGTCGCACTGTAAGTCCTTTACCATTTTATGGGAAATTTAAACAATTAAGCATCAACAAATGGCCAAAATGAGCGACCTAGTACCCAATGAGAGACTGGGCACTAGTAGGGTAAGTCACATTTTCCCAAAATCTACCCGTATGACCCCACCTCAAAATTTAAAGAATAAGAAATTGGCTGTGATTCAACATTCGTACAAAGTAAAATAAAAATCTGTACGACAGATTTTTTTCCAAACTAAGGAAATGTGAAATCAAAAATAGCTCAAAATCTGTCTCATGGATTTTTAAAAAATTTTGAAAAATAAACGTGACTCACCCCAACAATTCAACCGTGAAAATTTCATCACAGGTTGTACGGTAGGTTTTCAAGCAATCCTCGATCAAAGACAGATTTTTACAACCATGGACAAGAATTGAATTGCGCATGCCCTTTATTTAAGCGCATGCTCATGTGACGCCATGTAATGCGTGTCAGAAAGCAAGAGTAACTTAGAGCTCTTTTACCGGATGTTTATCAAACTTTTTTGCCATATCTTTTTGGCCCTAGATTTGAATACATGTTTGAACAAAGTTTGAAACTATCGCTACATATACCAAAGCGATTTAACACCTTTCAGGTGCTGGAGTGGTTTTAGTTACTTCTTGCGTCATTTTTGCACGCGCGAAAAATACTGACGTATGGCAGGCTATCGTAGCGCGTGCTCCTAAGTCTCGGAAAAACTGTAGTAAGCCACCTTAAATTGCCATTTCACAGCATATCTTTCACATCGATTTTACTTGGCATATTTACAAGACAGAGGCGTCATTGTTCTTTTAAATGCTTGTAAGGTCTGTTGGGATGTTTAGGATACAAGGCACAGTGTATTCATATCTATAATTCTAGTTGTCATAATCCACCGTAAGAAAAAATATGGCAGCTGTACATTTTACCACAATACCTTGCGAGCTAAGCTAAGCCCACTGGGAATATAAAAAGATATGGTTTAACGACAGTCGTTCCGATACTAAGAGCATTGCTCTTGTCAGTTTGATTCTCTCTGTTTTCATACGCTATTTTAGAGTTATCGTGCGCAAAGCATTATAGGTAAATGTACCAGTCCACATCTTTTTCCTTACAGTGGATTATGTATTAAAGCTCTTCAATTATTTTTACCTCGCTATCAGCATTAGAGGACTCCTTTAAATCCACATTCTGTTCACTGGTGCCACCCTAAATAATTCACAAAATATTAAAGCAGGTTAAATTCTAGTTTAACATCATATCCGTCTCATTTTATACTTTGAATAGACTGTTCACAGTCTCCTATTTTTCCATGAGAGGCCCGTTGAGTTCACTGAGTTCGACCGGCCGCCATCGTTGTCTGTTAATGCAAGCGAAATTGAGGAGAGTACAAAATGCCCGTGGGATGGGGTGCGGAGGTTAACAGCGTGGTGGTGAGGGGCCGGAAATACTAGGGAGACTGTAACACCTTCACTTTGTCTCGTGTTCACGGCTTTAGTTATCCCAGCAACGGCAACACCTGATTGGTCTAAGGGACAATAGAACAACCTCGTTCTCAGGGTCTCTCATCTTACCGACCCCTGGAGCGAGCAAGGAGAGACCCTGCTTGGGTCTGTCCACGTGTTACTTTGACAGTTAGATCATTTTACAGTTGTGTTCTTAGTTACCTGGCCTATGACTGCAGGCGAGGCGGTCTTTCTTTGATACTTATCTCTCAGCGCTTCTCATGTAATTGCCAACTAGTTAGCATAAGAACAACTTAATTTGCACAACAAAATCAACGAGGTCTGTATCAAAAACAAGGCCACGTCACTGAACAGACAACTGTAAAATGGTATATTGAGAACATCAGACAGGGTCCTCTGTAATCAGGCAGTTTGTCGCGTTGAGCTTTCCTGCGACCACCATTACCCGCAATGTTTAACAGTGGTCTTTGGGCTTAAATTTCGAATATAGTATCCATTCCGACGTTTATCTAAAGGTTAGGCAAGTTTGCCTCGAGGAAATGTACCCACAGGTAGCCCAAGCTCCTTTGGGAACCACAAACATAACATTGCGTAACAGCGTTATTGTAAGAGTTTGTATAAAATCACACTGGTACACGGAGAGAAATACAGAGAAGAAGAGAAGAGAAGAGAATACAGAGAACCTAAAACTCGCTAGGAACGCTCTGAAACGCGAAATGCAGACCGCGACAAGTAGTTCTATCATCCTTAAGCTTCCTACTTGCAAAGTTCAGGGTGCCGACACGGAGAAGTGAAGGGAGGGAAGGAAAAGGGGAGGAGACGTGCCAAAATTCGGCCACGCCCCTTAAACATGAGGCAGCTTAAAGCTATTACAGTCTCCCTAATATTTTCCTTTGCTGTACCCTCACCACCCCTACCCACGGCATTTTCTAATCTCCTCAGTTTCGCGCGCATCAAGAGACCAAGACGGTGGCCTGTCGAACTCAACGATCAACATCTACAATCTCACAGAAAAATATTGGACTGTGAACAGTCTATATTTTGAAAAACTATGCAATCCCTGTGCAGTATTGTATTAAATTTTCAGCTGCACATGAGGGGCAATATTCTATTGTAATGATGTAGACCTATCATTTTAAAGTTTTACATTAAATAAATGACATCTCAGTATTTCGTAACTGGAAGCTGAGTTGATTGGTATCGGGGAGCCCAGAATTAAAGTACAGTGGTGTACAACTGATGAAAAAATTGCAATGCATAACATTATTGAAATTAGAGTTACTGTCGAGTTAGTGTCAGTAGCATGAAGCTGATTAACAAATTCAGTGGCCTAAAAGAGAAAATATTAACTACAGTACAGCCCAAAAATAATGCACGCGCAAGAACTTCTTTTTGCGTCCGCAAGAAGAAGTTCTTCTTGCGGCTGATTGCAGGTCGCTTGAGCTTGAGTCCTGGAAACCGCAAGAACTTCTTTGCGGCTGCATGATAAAGGCGCAAGAACTTCTTTGCGGTAGGATGTTCGAACCACAAGAACTTCTTTGCGGATCTTTGCGGTTATAATTTGAAAGGAACAAGATAGGGTACGCGTAACAAAATGAAGCGGAAGACAAGGTGAGTATCGGCTAAAAATATCATTGTGACCGTGAAAGGCAAAACGGACACTAACGGAAAACCGTTCGAACGGCAAAAACGCACGGATGATGAACGGTTATCGAACGGTTCATAAACCGTTCGAACGGTTTGGTTGACCGTTCGAACGCCATGAATAATTCTTTGAACGGCTTGGTTGGCCATTCGAATGGATTATCGAACGGATTGGTAAACCGTTCAAACGGCTTGATAAACCCGTTCGAACGGTTTACCAAACCGTTCGAACGGATGAATAAATCATTCGAACGGTTTGGTTTGCTCTTCGAACGGATGACTAAAAAATAATATTAATAATTGCTCGAACGGTCTGCGAAATCGTCTCGAAGGTATCCGGTCAAGAGTTATTCGCTTCATACAGAAGTTACTTTTCGATAAACATTTGTTTTCACCCATGCGAAAACCTTTCATCGAGTATTCACGGCCGTAAATTGACCGCGACCGCATCACATCACGATTAATTTATGACAACAAGATATTTTGTACCACGCTGTTTTGATGTTCACTGAAACGGCCGTCCATTAAACTGACGAAAATGCTTGTTAGATGTTTGAATGCTCCTTGCTATAAGCTTAGCATTCGAGCGACTAGCGACTTGCTTTTGTGACATTCTGAAAGCTCATCCGCAGTCACGCTGTTACTTCACGCTGATTGGATGATGGTAAGGAATGCATCCAATTAACGTGGACAAAACAGCGTGACTGTTGCTCTTAGCACACGAAATCCGTGGATGCTGGTCGCTTCGAAAGCTGTATTTCTGGGAAATTATTTGGCGGTTAGCACTTGGATTTTAAATGGATCTTCGATTGAATGCCACGAGAAGAAGAAGCGAAAAGTTCTGTGTTTTGCACGCGTCGGCAAGTCGCTTGCAAGATGTTTATTTCTAAAGGCTGGGTTTCACTAGCGACGGAGTCGGAGTTGTAGTCGGAGTCATAATCGTTCATTCAAACGATAAAATGCTCTTTCTTAAACCAAATAATTATTTATCAAAGTTTCTATGGCGCGCTGCTCACGTTTAGTTATTTTTTTTTACTTCAAGGAAAAGTTCTGTGTTTCGGCACGTGTCGGCGAGATGTTTGTTCTGAAGAGCTTGTCGAAAAAAATTATATCACCGGTTCTACTTGACACAACTCGTTCATTCAAATGGTAAAATACTCTTTCTCTGCCGATAGAATTGTTTATCCAAGTTTGTTGAATATAAACTTATTAATAAGCGTCTCCTACGCAGTTGGTAAACTACACGCTCATGCAACTCTATAACATACAGCTGTACATGTCCGCCGATCCCAAACACAGAAGACAATCTGGCAAAACAGAGAGATTTAGACCCATGTTTATGCGAACGTTAAACGGCAATAATCAAACTTTTGCCTTCTTCCCTTAAGCCATTTTCGAAGTAAAGTCAAATGTTTTTTTTTTCTTTCTCTTAAGAGAAAAAGGAGCGAAATCAGAATTACATTTTGCCGTTCGCGTTTGCCGTAAACATGGTTCTAAATCTACATGTATTCTACTAGTGTAAACTTCTTGCGGTTATTTGCGGTTTGCGGAAGGACTTGTAACTTCTTGCTTCTTCTTGCGGATAGGATTTTGAACTCCTTGCGTTTGGAACTTCTTGCGGAAAAAGCGCAATTTAACTTCTTTTTGCCGCTTGCGTGTTCTTGCGGCGCAAGAACTTCTTGCGCCACTTCTTGCGCGTGCATTATTTTTGGGCTGTACTGTATTTAGGATAGATAAGAAAAGGCATGCAAGGAAAAAAGGAAACATTTTGTGCAAAGAGGGTTGCACTAACAAGTAAAGTCACGTACAAGTGAGACACCCTGGAAATGAATTTGCCAAAACCTCTCCCACACCACTTTGAAATGGTTCATCCTAAAGGACAAAATGTAATTTATTTAAAGTATTTGTTTAATAAAGTAACTGGATAATTGTTTCTGCTGTTATAGCTACAATGTTAAGATAACAGGCCCCTTAGCAAGAGATGATGACTCTAACTACGATTCCACGACAATAGTATAGAAGTATTTGTTATACCTTCCAACTCCAATACCTTTTACGATTGGAGGAAACGTGCCAAGTGTCGTAGGTCAAAACTCACTAACTCCTAAGAACTTTAGAACTCCATGAACTTTTTATTCGCAGGTGATGAGGTCGTGCTCCTTGAAACCGTGGCAAATTTGTTAGCCAGGTGGTGTAAAGCAACAATTTCTTCGCAGTCTTTGTTTCTTGTGCTTTTGAGTTGGGAGGTATAAAATACACTTAATGACTGGCCTCGCAGGAAACACTGAGTTTTGTTTCCCCTTGACCTCAGCGTTCCTCTTGGCTTCGTGTCGGGAACATTGAGGGTTCTCGAGGAAACAAAACTCATTGATTTCTTGGAGCCAGAAAGCCAGTGTGCAACGACCCCTACAACAGCTGAGCAAGGTACTCAATCAGACCTCTAATTTTAAATCAAAACTTACCTTTAGTGGCTCCATGTTTCCATTGAGCCAAGTAATAGACATGACTGAAAACGTAAAAATTTTAATTCTCCTGAAAAAAAGAGAACCAAACAGGGGCTTATGAAAAAGAACATCAATTTACTAGAACAGCAAGGCTCTTGAATCAGTGATGAAAAGAGTAAGATAAAAAACGTTTCACGTGTCGAAACTGCTGCATTTAGGGGCAGACATTAAAACCGGCATGCAGTAGGTCACTGAATATGACTGAACCCAACCTCCGCGTACAAAAGAGAGGCAGACTAACACGTGTTCATATCACGTTCTTACAGTGTAAATAATCATGGATTAACTGCTTTGTCCCGCGCTCGTGTCATGTTGGTCAATTAACCTTTCACAATCCCGAATTAGTTACACGAAATTTGTTTCCCGTTGTATCTATCACACAAAGATGGTGAACACAGCTGCGTTTAATGATTGCCAACACACTTAACAGAAGCAAAACAGTAATACAATATGCTAACGACTTTTGGAGCACATTTGCCTATGAACTGAATGTAATTAATTTCACGACAGAGTGATTTCACTAAAATTGGTAATATTAGAAGCCAGAACCCCACCCCATACGAAAAAAGGCCGACCAACACGTGTTCAATCACGAACTTACAGTGAAAATAATACTGGACTAATAACGCAAAATTCGTTTCCTTTTTTATTTACCACCATGACACTAAGACGGTATATGCTACGAGTACCATTTGCAACTGCGTTCAATCATTGCATACATATTTGATCAGGAACAAAACAGTCATAAAATGCTATGACAATGAGTTTCAAGCGAGGTTGCGAAACTATTGAACGTAAACAAATCGAGAAAATTATTGAATTCTTTCATGGCAAAGTGATTTAACGTGAACAGGTAACAACAACAAGCCAAAAGTTTGAGACAGCGACACCTACTACTTGAATAGAACACTTAAAACTTGAATAGAACAAATCGGTTAAAGAAGTTGGATTGTAAACCATAATCGAATAATTTCACTGTGCAGCAACAAAGAATGATTCCAGGAAAAGAAAGCTGTTCGAACTGCCGACTTATATATGAGCGATCGCTTACTCCTTGCTTCAAAAACATTGATCCCTGCATTAAAAACGTTTTTATGTGTGCAAATTATATAAATTAAAACAGCTTACCTTCTCGTCGTAAACCCTGCGCATCCATTCACAGCCTCGTGGCGATCAGTAAACCATTGCATGTTATACGTCAGTAAATGTCACGCCGTAAACGTCAATAGGCCACACAGAAGTCACACAGGTCATAATTGTGTCTTTGAGATTTATTCGAGTTCGTTGTAACCTTTTTTTTTAATTTAAAACTACTGTAAGACCTATATTAATCCCACAGGGGCTTATTTTTGAAATAGGAAGGAGCTCATTAGAGAGGAGCGCTCAATTGCTGGTTTTCAGTGTTGCGCCATTCAAATAGATCAAAATTTATAGAGATTTCTATGAAGACGCCCTGTTGATGCCAGATGGGTACGAACATGGAGGCTGGAAAACGACAGAAACATCTGTCACTTTGGTACAAAAGCGCGAATTTATCTATTGAGGAACTCAAAAACGTTGCAATATTTTTTTTTCTGATACAAATACTGTTTAGATAGCCAAATTCTCCATTTTAACCAGCATGACAGCTCTCTTGGCCGTCATGTAAATGCCGCGTCACGCAAAAGCGTAGAAATTACCGTGTGGTCTGTCAAGAAGAACCAAGAACCAGTTTGGAACAAAACTTTGTGTTTTTTTTTTTTATTAAATAGTTTTTATTGATTTTCAAGTGTTATAACTTTACAAACATTACAAAAAATTACAATTACAGATTACAGTTGTTTTACTTTATAAAAGTTACAAAACAAAAACAAACAAACAAACAAAGAACTGCGATGCTACTGAGTATATTCAATAAAATTAAGGGTTTTCTAGTCAAGGCTATCAAGTTATTATGATGTTAATACATTAATTAACTTCTCCCACTTTTGAAAATGCGCAAGAAGTTTGTTTTTCTCCCTCGCGATATGGAGCTCGATATTGTAAACACGCCTTGCTCTCGCTATAACAGGGTCCTCTGTAATCAGGCAGTTTGTCGCGTTGAGCTTTCCTGCGACCACCATTACCTGCAATGTTTAACAGTGGTCTTTGGGCTTAAATTTCGAATATAGTATCCATTCCGACGTTTATCTAAAGGTTAGGCAAGTTTGCCTCGAGGAAATGTACCCACAGGTAGCCCAAGCTCCTTTGGGAACCACAAACATAACATTGCGTAACAGCGTTATTGTAAGAGTTTGTATAAAATCACACTGGTACACGGAGAGAAATACAGAGAAGAAGAGAAGAGAAGAGAATACAGAGAACCTAAAACTCGCTAGGAACGCTCTGAAACGCGAAATGCAGACCGCGACAAGTAGTTCTATCATCCTTAAGCTTCCTACTTGCAAAGTTCAGGGTGCCGACACGGAGAAGTGAAGGGAGGGAAGGAAAAGGGGAGGAGACGTGCCAAAATTCGGCCACGCCCCTTAAACATGAGGCAGCTTAAAGCTATTTCAGTCTCCCTAATATTTTCCTTTGCTGTACCCTCACCACCCCTACCCACGGCATTTTCTAATCTCCTCAGTTTCGCGCGCATCAAGAGACCAAGATGGTGGCCTGTCGAACTCAACGATCAACATCTACAATCTCACAGAAAAATATTGGACTGTGAACAGTCTATATTTTGAAAAACTATGCAATCCCTGTGCAGTATTGTATTAAATTTTCAGCTGCACATGAGGGGCAATATTCTATTGTAATGATGTAGACCTATCATTTTAAAGTTTTACATTAAATAAATGACATCTCAGTATTTCGTAACTGGAAGCTGAGTTGATTGGTATCGGGGAGCCCAGAATTAAAGTACAGTGGTGTACAACTGATGAAAAAATTGCAATGCATAACATTATTGAAATTAGAGTTACTGTCGAGTTAGTGTCAGTAGCATGAAGCTGATTAACAAATTCAGTGGCCTAAAAGAGAAAATATTAACTATTTAGGATAGATAAGAAGAGGCATGCAAGGAAAAAAGGAAACATTTTGTGCAAAGAGGGTTGCACTAACAAGTAAAGTCACGTACAAGTGAGACACCCTGGAAATGAATTTGCCAAAACCTCTCCCACACCACTTCGAAATGGTTCATCCTAAAGGACAAAATGTAATTTATTTAAAGTATTTGTTTAATAAAGTAACTGGATAATTGTTTCTGCTGTTATAGCTACAATGTTAAGATAACAGGCCCCTTAGCAAGAGATGATGACTCTAACTACGATTCCACGACAATAGTATAGAAGTATTTGTTATACCTTCCAACTCCAATACCTTTTACGATTGGAGGAAACGTGCCAAGTGTCGTAGGTCAAAACTCACTAACTCCTAAGAACTTTAGAACTCCATGAACTTTTTATTCGCAGGTGATGAGGTCGTGCTCCTTGAAACCGTGGCAAATTTGTTAGCCAGGTGGTGTAAAGCAACAATTTCTTCGCAGTCTTTGTTTCTTGTGCTTTTGAGTTGGGAGGTATAAAATACACTTAATGACTGGCCTCGCAGGAAACACTGAGTTTTGTTTCCCCTTGACCTCAGCGTTCCTCTTGGCTTCGTGTCGGGAACATTGAGGGTTCTCGAGGAAACAAAACTCATTGATTTCTTGGAGCCAGAAAGCCAGTGTGCAACGACCCCTACAACAGCTGAGCAAGGTACTCAATCAGACCTCTAATTTTAAATCAAAACTTACCTTTAGTGGCTCCATGTTTCCATTGAGCCAAGTAATAGACATGACTGAAAACGTAAAAATTTTAATTCTCCTGAAAAAAAGAGAACCAAACAGGGGCTTATGAAAAAGAACATCAATTTACTAGAACAGCAAGGCTCTTGAATCAGTGATGAAAAGAGTAAGATAAGAAACGTTTCACGTGTCGAAACTGCTGCATTTAGGGGCAGACATTAAAACCGGCATGCAGTAGGTCACTGAATATGACTGAACCCAACCTCCGCGTACAAAAGAGAGGCAGACTAACACGTGTTCATATCACGTTCTTACAGTGTAAATAATCATGGATTAACTGCTTTGTCCCGCGCTCGTGTCATGTTGGTCAATTAACCTTTCACAATCCCGAATTAGTTACACGAAATTTGTTTCCCGTTGTATCTATCACACAAAGATGGTGAACACAGCTGCGTTTAATGATTGCCAACACACTTAACAGAAGCAAAACAGTAATACAATATGCTAACGACTTTTGGAGCACATTTGCCTATGAACTGAATGTAATTAATTTCACGACAGAGTGATTTCACTAAAATTGGTAATATTAGAAGCCAGAACCCCACCCCATACGAAAAAAGGCCGACCAACACGTGTTCAATCACGAACTTACAGTGAAAATAATACTGGACTAATAACGCAAAATTCGTTTCCTTTTTTATTTACCACCATGACACTAAGACGGTATATGCTACGAGTACCATTTGCAACTGCGTTCAATCATTGCATACATATTTGATCAGGAACAAAACAGTCATAAAATGCTATGACAATGAGTTTCAAGCGAGGTTGCGAAACTATTGAACGTAAACAAATCGAGAAAATTATTGAATTCTTTCATGGCAAAGTGATTTAACATGAACAGGTAACAACAACAAGCCAAAAGTTTGAGACAGCGACACCTACTACTTGAATAGAACACTTAAAACTTGAATAGAACAAATCGGTTAAAGAAGTTGGATTGTAAACCATAATCGAATAATTTCACTGTGCAGCAACAAAGAATGATTCCAGGAAAAGAAAGCTGTTCGAACTGCCGACTTATATATGAGCGATCGCTTACTCCTTGCTTCAAAAACATTGATCCCTGCATTAAAAACGTTTTTATGTGTGCAAATTATATAAATTAAAACAGCTTACCTTCTCGTCGTAAACCCTGCGCATCCATTCACAGCCTCGTGGCGATCAGTAAACCATTGCATGTTATACGTCAGTAAATGTCACGCCGTAAACGTCAATAGGCCACACAGAAGTCACACAGGTCATAATTGTGTCTTTGAGATTTATTCGAGTTCGTTGTAACCTTTTTTTTTAATTTAAAACTACTGTAAGACCTATATTAATCCCACAGGGGCTTATTTTTGAAATAGGAAGGAGCTCATTAGAGAGGAGCGCTCAATTGCTGGTTTTCAGTGTTGCGCCATTCAAATAGATCAAAATTTATAGAGATTTCTATGAAGACGCCCTGTTGATGCCAGATGGGTACGAACATGGAGGCTGGAAAACGACAGAAACATCTGTCACTTTGGTACAAAAGCGCGAATTTATCTATTGAGGAACTCAAAAACGTTGCAATATTTTTTTTTCTGATACAAATACTGTTTAGATAGCCAAATTCTCCATTTTAACCAGCATGACAGCTCTCTTGGCCGTCATGTAAATGCCGCGTCACGCAAAAGCGTAGAAATTACCGTGTGGTCTGTCAAGAAGAACCAAGAACCAGTTTGGAACAAAACTTTGTGTTTTTTTTTTATTAAATAGTTTTTATTGATTTTCAAGTGTTATAACTTTACAAACATTACAAAAAATTACAATTACAGATTACAGTTGTTTTACTTTATAAAAGTTACAAAACAAAAACAAACAAACAAACAAAGAACTGCGATGCTACTGAGTATATTCAATAAAATTAAGGGTTTTCTAGTCAAGGCTATCAAGTTATTATGATGTTAATACATTAATTAACTTCTCCCACTTTTGAAAATGCGCAAGAAGTTTGTTTTTCTCCCTCGCGATATGGAGCTCGATATTGTAAACACGCCTTGCTCTCGCTATAACAGGGTCCTCTGTAATCAGGCAGTTTGTCGCGTTGAGCTTTCCTGCGACCACCATTACCTGCAATGTTTAACAGTGGTCTTTGGGCTTAAATTTTGAATATAGTATCCATTCCGACGTTTATCTAAAGGTTAGGCAAGTTTGCCTCGAGGAAATGTACCCACAGGTAGCCCAAGCTCCTTTGGGAACCACAAACATAACATTGCGTAACAGCGTTATTGTAAGAGTTTGTATAAAATCACACTGGTACACGGAGAGAAATACAGAGAAGAAGAGAAGAGAAGAGAATACAGAGAACCTAAAACTCGCTAGGAACGCTCTGAAACGCGAAATGCAGACCGCGACAAGTAGTTCTATCATCCTTAAGCTTCCTACTTGCAAAGTTCAGGGTGCCGACACGGAGAAGTGAAGGGAGGGAAGGAAAAGGGGAGGAGACGTGCCAAAATTCGGCCACGCCCCTTAAACATGAGGCAGCTTAAAGCTATTACAGTCTCCCTAATATTTTCCTTTGCTGTACCCTCACCACCCCTACCCACGGCATTTTCTAATCTCCTCAGTTTCGCGCGCATCAAGAGACCAAGATGGTGGCCTGTCGAACTCAACGATCAACATCTACAATCTCACAGAAAAATATTGGACTGTGAACAGTCTATATTTTGAAAAACTATGCAATCCCTGTGCAGTATTGTATTAAATTTTCAGCTGCACATGAGGGGCAATATTCTATTATAACGATGTAGACCTATCATTTTAAAGTTTTACATTAAATAAATGACATCTCAGTATTTCGTAACTGGAAGCTGAGTTGATTGGTATCGGGGAGCCCAGAATTAAAGTACAGTGGTGTACAACTGATGAAAAAATTGCAATGCATAACATTATTGAAATTAGAGTTACTGTCGAGTTAGTGTCAGTAGCATGAAGCTGATTAACAAATTCAGTGGCCTAAAAGAGAAAATATTAACTATTTAGGATAGATAAGAAGAGGCATGCAAGGAAAAAAGGAAACATTTTGTGCAAAGAGGGTTGCACTAACAAGTAAAGTCACGTACAAGTGAGACACCCTGGAAATGAATTTGCCAAAACCTCTCCCACACCACTTCGAAATGGTTCATCCTAAAGGACAAAATGTAATTTATTTAAAGTATTTGTTTAATAAAGTAACTGGATAATTGTTTCTGCTGTTATAGCTACAATGTTAAGATAACAGGCCCCTTAGCAAGAGATGATGACTCTAACTACGATTCCACGACAATAGTATAGAAGTATTTGTTATACCTTCCAACTCCAATACCTTTTACGATTGGAGGAAACGTGCCAAGTGTCGTAGGTCAAAACTCACTAACTCCTAAGAACTTTAGAACTCCATGAACTTTTTATTCGCAGGTGATGAGGTCGTGCTCCTTGAAACCGTGGCAAATTTGTTAGCCAGGTGGTGTAAAGCAACAATTTCTTCGCAGTCTTTGTTTCTTGTGCTTTTGAGTTGGGAGGTATAAAATACACTTAATGACTGGCCTCGCAGGAAACACTGAGTTTTGTTTCCCCTTGACCTCAGCGTTCCTCTTGGCTTCGTGTCGGGAACATTGAGGGTTCTCGAGGAAACAAAACTCATTGATTTCTTGGAGCCAGAAAGCCAGTGTGCAACGACCCCTACAACAGCTGAGCAAGGTACTCAATCAGACCTCTAATTTTAAATCAAAACTTACCTTTAGTGGCTCCATGTTTCCATTGAGCCAAGTAATAGACATGACTGAAAACGTAAAAATTTTAATTCTCCTGAAAAAAAGAGAACCAAACAGGGGCTTATGAAAAAGAACATCAATTTACTAGAACAGCAAGGCTCTTGAATCAGTGATGAAAAGAGTAAGATAAGAAACGTTTCACGTGTCGAAACTGCTGCATTTAGGGGCAGACATTAAAACCGGCATGCAGTAGGTCACTGAATATGACTGAACCCAACCTCCGCGTACAAAAGAGAGGCAGACTAACACGTGTTCATATCACGTTCTTACAGTGTAAATAATCATGGATTAACTGCTTTGTCCCGCGCTCGTGTCATGTTGGTCAATTAACCTTTCACAATCCCGAATTAGTTACACGAAATTTGTTTCCCGTTGTATCTATCACACAAAGATGGTGAACACAGCTGCGTTTAATGATTGCCAACACACTTAACAGAAGCAAAACAGTAATACAATATGCTAACGACTTTTGGAGCACATTTGCCTATGAACTGAATGTAATTAATTTCACGACAGAGTGATTTCACTAAAATTGGTAATATTAGAAGCCAGAACCCCACCCCATACGAAAAAAGGCCGACCAACACGTGTTCAATCACGAACTTACAGTGAAAATAATACTGGACTAATAACGCAAAATTCGTTTCCTTTTTTATTTACCACCATGACACTAAGACGGTATATGCTACGAGTACCATTTGCAACTGCGTTCAATCATTGCATACATATTTGATCAGGAACAAAACAGTCATAAAATGCTATGACAATGAGTTTCAAGCGAGGTTGCGAAACTATTGAACGTAAACAAATCGAGAAAATTATTGAATTCTTTCATGGCAAAGTGATTTAACATGAACAGGTAACAACAACAAGCCAAAAGTTTGAGACAGCGACACCTACTACTTGAATAGAACACTTAAAACTTGAATAGAACAAATCGGTTAAAGAAGTTGGATTGTAAACCATAATCGAATAATTTCACTGTGCAGCAACAAAGAATGATTCCAGGAAAAGAAAGCTGTTCGAACTGCCGACTTATATATGAGCGATCGCTTACTCCTTGCTTCAAAAACATTGATCCCTGCATTAAAAACGTTTTTATGTGTGCAAATTATATAAATTAAAACAGCTTACCTTCTCGTCGTAAACCCTGCGCATCCATTCACAGCCTCGTGGCGATCAGTAAACCATTGCATGTTATACGTCAGTAAATGTCACGCCGTAAACGTCAATAGGCCACACAGAAGTCACACAGGTCATAATTGTGTCTTTGAGATTTATTCGAGTTCGTTGTAACCTTTTTTTTTAATTTAAAACTACTGTAAGACCTATATTAATCCCACAGGGGCTTATTTTTGAAATAGGAAGGAGCTCATTAGAGAGGAGCGCTCAATTGCTGGTTTTCAGTGTTGCGCCATTCAAATAGATCAAAATTTATAGAGATTTCTATGAAGACGCCCTGTTGATGCCAGATGGGTACGAACATGGAGGCTGGAAAACGACAGAAACATCTGTCACTTTGGTACAAAAGCGCGAATTTATCTATTGAGGAACTCAAAAACGTTGCAATATTTTTTTTTCTGATACAAATACTGTTTAGATAGCCAAATTCTCCATTTTAACCAGCATGACAGCTCTCTTGGCCGTCATGTAAATGCCGCGTCACGCAAAAGCGTAGAAATTACCGTGTGGTCTGTCAAGAAGAACCAAGAACCAGTTTGGAACAAAACTTTGTGTTTTTTTTTTATTAAATAGTTTTTATTGATTTTCAAGTGTTATAACTTTACAAACATTACAAAAAATTACAATTACAGATTACAGTTGTTTTACTTTATAAAAGTTACAAAACAAAAACAAACAAACAAACAAAGAACTGCGATGCTACTGAGTATATTCAATAAAATTAAGGGTTTTCTAGTCAAGGCTATCAAGTTATTATGATGTTAATACATTAATTAACTTCTCCCACTTTTGAAAATGCGCAAGAAGTTTGTTTTTCTCCCTCGCGATATGGAGCTCGATATTGTAAACACGCCTTGCTCTCGCTATAACAGGGTCCTCTGTAATCAGGCAGTTTGTCGCGTTGAGCTTTCCTGCGACCACCATTACCTGCAATGTTTAACAGTGGTCTTTGGGCTTAAATTTTGAATATAGTATCCATTCCGACGTTTATCTAAAGGTTAGGCAAGTTTGCCTCGAGGAAATGTACCCACAGGTAGCCCAAGCTCCTTTGGGAACCACAAACATAACATTGCGTAACAGCGTTATTGTAAGAGTTTGTATAAAATCACACTGGTACACGGAGAGAAATACAGAGAAGAAGAGAAGAGAAGAGAATACAGAGAACCTAAAACTCGCTAGGAACGCTCTGAAACGCGAAATGCAGACCGCGACAAGTAGTTCTATCATCCTTAAGCTTCCTACTTGCAAAGTTCAGGGTGCCGACACGGAGAAGTGAAGGGAGGGAAGGAAAAGGGGAGGAGACGTGCCAAAATTCGGCCACGCCCCTTAAACATGAGGCAGCTTAAAGCTATTACAGTCTCCCTAATATTTTCCTTTGCTGTACCCTCACCACCCCTACCCACGGCATTTTCTAATCTCCTCAGTTTCGCGCGCATCAAGAGACCAAGATGGTGGCCTGTCGAACTCAACGATCAACATCTACAATCTCACAGAAAAATATTGGACTGTGAACAGTCTATATTTTGAAAAACTATGCAATCCCTGTGCAGTATTGTATTAAATTTTCAGCTGCACATGAGGGGCAATATTCTATTATAACGATGTAGACCTATCATTTTAAAGTTTTACATTAAATAAATGACATCTCAGTATTTCGTAACTGGAAGCTGAGTTGATTGGTATCGGGGAGCCCAGAATTAAAGTACAGTGGTGTACAACTGATGAAAAAATTGCAATGCATAACATTATTGAAATTAGAGTTACTGTCGAGTTAGTGTCAGTAGCATGAAGCTGATTAACAAATTCAGTGGCCTAAAAGAGAAAATATTAACTATTTAGGATAGATAAGAAGAGGCATGCAAGGAAAAAAGGAAACATTTTGTGCAAAGAGGGTTGCACTAACAAGTAAAGTCACGTACAAGTGAGACACCCTGGAAATGAATTTGCCAAAACCTCTCCCACACCACTTCGAAATGGTTCATCCTAAAGGACAAAATGTAATTTATTTAAAGTATTTGTTTAATAAAGTAACTGGATAATTGTTTCTGCTGTTATAGCTACAATGTTAAGATAACAGGCCCCTTAGCAAGAGATGATGACTCTAACTACGATTCCACGACAATAGTATAGAAGTATTTGTTATACCTTCCAACTCCAATACCTTTTACGATTGGAGGAAACGTGCCAAGTGTCGTAGGTCAAAACTCACTAACTCCTAAGAACTTTAGAACTCCATGAACTTTTTATTCGCAGGTGATGAGGTCGTGCTCCTTGAAACCGTGGCAAATTTGTTAGCCAGGTGGTGTAAAGCAACAATTTCTTCGCAGTCTTTGTTTCTTGTGCTTTTGAGTTGGGAGGTATAAAATACACTTAATGACTGGCCTCGCAGGAAACACTGAGTTTTGTTTCCCCTTGACCTCAGCGTTCCTCTTGGCTTCGTGTCGGGAACATTGAGGGTTCTCGAGGAAACAAAACTCATTGATTTCTTGGAGCCAGAAAGCCAGTGTGCAACGACCCCTACAACAGCTGAGCAAGGTACTCAATCAGACCTCTAATTTTAAATCAAAACTTACCTTTAGTGGCTCCATGTTTCCATTGAGCCAAGTAATAGACATGACTGAAAACGTAAAAATTTTAATTCTCCTGAAAAAAAGAGAACCAAACAGGGGCTTATGAAAAAGAACATCAATTTACTAGAACAGCAAGGCTCTTGAATCAGTGATGAAAAGAGTAAGATAAGAAACGTTTCACGTGTCGAAACTGCTGCATTTAGGGGCAGACATTAAAACCGGCATGCAGTAGGTCACTGAATATGACTGAACCCAACCTCCGCGTACAAAAGAGAGGCAGACTAACACGTGTTCATATCACGTTCTTACAGTGTAAATAATCATGGATTAACTGCTTTGTCCCGCGCTCGTGTCATGTTGGTCAATTAACCTTTCACAATCCCGAATTAGTTACACGAAATTTGTTTCCCGTTGTATCTATCACACAAAGATGGTGAACACAGCTGCGTTTAATGATTGCCAACACACTTAACAGAAGCAAAACAGTAATACAATATGCTAACGACTTTTGGAGCACATTTGCCTATGAACTGAATGTAATTAATTTCACGACAGAGTGATTTCACTAAAATTGGTAATATTAGAAGCCAGAACCCCACCCCATACGAAAAAAGGCCGACCAACACGTGTTCAATCACGAACTTACAGTGAAAATAATACTGGACTAATAACGCAAAATTCGTTTCCTTTTTTATTTACCACCATGACACTAAGACGGTATATGCTACGAGTACCATTTGCAACTGCGTTCAATCATTGCATACATATTTGATCAGGAACAAAACAGTCATAAAATGCTATGACAATGAGTTTCAAGCGAGGTTGCGAAACTATTGAACGTAAACAAATCGAGAAAATTATTGAATTCTTTCATGGCAAAGTGATTTAACGTGAACAGGTAACAACAACAAGCCAAAAGTTTGAGACAGCGACACCTACTACTTGAATAGAACACTTAAAACTTGAATAGAACAAATCGGTTAAAGAAGTTGGATTGTAAACCATAATCGAATAATTTCACTGTGCAGCAACAAAGAATGATTCCAGGAAAAGAAAGCTGTTCGAACTGCCGACTTATATATGAGCGATCGCTTACTCCTTGCTTCAAAAACATTGATCCCTGCATTAAAAACGTTTTTATGTGTGCAAATTATATAAATTAAAACAGCTTACCTTCTCGTCGTAAACCCTGCGCATCCATTCACAGCCTCGTGGCGATCAGTAAACCATTGCATGTTATACGTCAGTAAATGTCACGCCGTAAACGTCAATAGGCCACACAGAAGTCACACAGGTCATAATTGTGTCTTTGAGATTTATTCGAGTTCGTTGTAACCTTTTTTTTTAATTTAAAACTACTGTAAGACCTATATTAATCCCACAGGGGCTTATTTTTGAAATAGGAAGGAGCTCATTAGAGAGGAGCGCTCAATTGCTGGTTTTCAGTGTTGCGCCATTCAAATAGATCAAAATTTATAGAGATTTCTATGAAGACGCCCTGTTGATGCCAGATGGGTACGAACATGGAGGCTGGAAAACGACAGAAACATCTGTCACTTTGGTACAAAAGCGCGAATTTATCTATTGAGGAACTCAAAAACGTTGCAATATTTTTTTTTCTGATACAAATACTGTTTAGATAGCCAAATTCTCCATTTTAACCAGCATGACAGCTCTCTTGGCCGTCATGTAAATGCCGCGTCACGCAAAAGCGTAGAAATTACCGTGTGGTCTGTCAAGAAGAACCAAGAACCAGTTTGGAACAAAACTTTGTGTTTTTTTTTTTTATTAAATAGTTTTTATTGATTTTCAAGTGTTATAACTTTACAAACATTACAAAAAATTACAATTACAGATTACAGTTGTTTTACTTTATAAAAGTTACAAAACAAAAACAAACAAACAAACAAAGAACTGCGATGCTACTGAGTATATTCAATAAAATTAAGGGTTTTCTAGTCAAGGCTATCAAGTTATTATGATGTTAATACATTAATTAACTTCTCCCACTTTTGAAAATGCGCAAGAAGTTTGTTTTTCTCCCTCGCGATATGGAGCTCGATATTGTAAACACGCCTTGCTCTCGCTATAAAACCTCTAAGTGTAGGTACGCTATTCAGACATCTCCTACTGTAGATATAATATTTACCTATTAACAGAATGTGATTGATTAAAATGAAGTCATTTGCAATATCAAACTTTCCAAGTATCAAATCTGATTCATCAATTGTTCCAACAAGAACGTTGTTAACTCTTAGCCAGGACAAGACGTGTTTCCAAAAATCTGAAGATATCTTACGAGAGAAAAATAAATGCTCGACGGATTCCGCAACCTCATGACAGAAAGTACAACTTGGTGATTCTACATGTCACCTTTCCATTGTTTTTTCCAAATATGTTCCACTTCTGAAGTACTATATGTTTCCTGAAGGAAACAAATATCCGCAGAGGATTTCGCCAACCAGTTGAAAAAAGCCTTCCTTCTATCAAAAGTGCGAAGTCCACGAGCATTTAGTGACAAAAGGTTAAAATTTATGTTGTTTCGCCCCATATCCCAAGAGATGAAGCTATCTGATTCAAGTGAGAAAAGCTAATGTTATCACTCTTTGTAAGACGCAAACAGCAAGTAGAATATCTCAAATAAACTCCAAAAGTAGCACGCGTAAATAAAAAATATGTACAAGAAATAAAACGGAAAACACCAACAACTATAAACATTAAACTAAACAAACACATACTTCTTTAAGAGGTCGTAGAACAAAATATGTAAATTACGACCTTTGAGAATTGGGACTAAGTAAGGAAAAGAGGAATTTGAATAAATTCTTCCTTGCTCCCGATACATAACCAAAAGATCGAGTTGCGAAACAAATTGACCTCAAAGTAAATGGGGACATACACTTTAAGTAGTAGGATGAATTACACATGAAAAGCTGTTCTTTAAATATAAGTATAAATTTGTCTGTCTTCGGAACTCAGTGTGAAAACTCAGGGTAATGTTAAAGTATTCTACGCCAAGCCCTAAATAAATATATTGACAGTCATCAGTTTACATCGGAACGAAAACACCATCGATATAAAGTTTATCTGGCTCGCGCCAGCTAAAGTATCCGGTCTTGCCTTCCTCCCTAGCCTTCTTCAGCTTGGGCCACTGCGCCTTTCTTCTATCCCTGATTTCCTTTGGTAAATCCACGAGCACCTTGAAATCTAACGAACGGCTCATTTCTTTCGCTCTTTTAAAGACATATTCTCTATCTTGGAAACGCAGAAAACGAGCTATGATAGGCCTTATCTCGTTTGACTTCTTACCTATCCTATGAATTCTTTGGAACTCAATTTTCCTCACCTCTTCAATGCTAAGCTCTCTCTCCAGGAGTTGATAAATCACTTCTTTCGTATCTTCCTCGTCTGCCATCGATTCTGGAACTCCAAGAAAGCGAAGATTCTCGCGTCGATTATATAGCTCTTGGTACATAATTTGGTCTTCCAGGCCCTTAATTCTCTCCAAGTGAACTCTTTCTTTGCTCCTTAACTCCTGAACTTCACTGTTGAGAAAGGATACTCCTTTATCCATCGCATTGATGTCATCTCTGAGTATGTTGGCGTCCCCTTGTACTTTATCGACCACATTCTCAAGCTTATTAACCGTAGTCTTTAGGTTGCTTACTGTCTCTATCACTGTTTCAAGTTTAGTTTCTAAACCATCTAGCTTACATAGGATGAGCTTCAGTTGTTTTGTAACATCTTCCATGATTCTCGACCCCGCGAGCGCTTCGGCTTCTTGGTTGTTATCAGTAATGGCGTCGCCTCGAAAGGCGTCAACAAAATTTTGTTCGTCACAGACTCTCTTTCCTTCAGGTGAACTGGTTTCGCTGTCCGAGTTACTGGTTCTTGTTTTTCTTTTCGGATAGTTAAAGAGGTCTCCCATGTACAGAAATTCCCGCAATAAAATCAAAATTTCGGGAGTGAGAAGAAACACGTCCTCACATGTTGAGAGCTCGACCCAATCTCACAAAAATCTCACAAAAATTTGTGTGAATATTTGTTTTCAGTTACTCTTAAACAACACGAAACAGAAGCACAAACCAAATGGGCCGCATAGAAAATGGGGAGAGTGCTTATTAGAGAGGGGCCTATTACAAAAACCGACTTTCAGACGGGTGACTTATTAGAGAAAAAGGGTTAGCACAGAGCGGGGTTTAATAAAGCTCTTACTGTATTGCACTTTCTCAGGAGAGAAAAGTAAACCACATAGGGTGCATGTTCTTTTTCTTTTACCGCAGCGGGTTGTCCAATACAGTTTTAACGTCTGATTACAAAGGGTCCAGACAGACTTAGATAAAACCAACATCTTTACAATGGAGTTAAAACAATCTGAACCACAACAATCTGTCATCATTTACGATGATTCAAATAAGATGTATACAGGAAACGTAAGATTAAGACTATTGTGATAAACAGATTGGTCCTAAGGCCAGCTCTTTCTTTACAGAATTGCTTTACACATTTATGTCGAAGCGCGCGACTATCCGTACTAGTTTGGGCAGTATTTTACAATTATTCATCTTGTTCATTATTCACCAGACTGAGATTTAAGCAAGCGCCCAATATAGACTTCCTTTAAAGCTATATACTTGTCTGAATGGGGAATGAGTAAGTATAAGATCCATTGATCCTTGCTTTGCAAAGTGACAATGTGAAACAAAGGGTGTGTCAGTTCGAACATTAAGGAGCGCCCTTACTTTTACAAGATCTCTATTCATGATCTCCAATTTATTTTTTTTTTACAACTATAACAATACTT
The DNA here is from genome assembly GCA_964020085.1 of Micromussa lordhowensis. Taxonomy (NCBI): domain Eukaryota; kingdom Metazoa; phylum Cnidaria; class Anthozoa; order Scleractinia; family Lobophylliidae; genus Micromussa; species Micromussa lordhowensis. Next base: position 4,932 of record CAXHUQ010000914.1, on the reverse strand, counting down.
ACCTTAAAACAATACGTCTGCAATAATCAGTTGACACAATGAGTCCCGCAGTAGAACATTTTTAGTCTCCTTTTTTATAAAACCCTTTACGTAAAGCGCATCAAGTTTCAAAATTCACCATTTTTCAGCCCTGGTTCCTTTTTATTGCAACAAACAAATTTGAAAACTAAATCACCCGTTGCTATTACACTATTGTACAATTTAATAGTATCAATCATTCCTGCCTCTCCAAAAAAATACGCTGAAATAATCATTTTTTAAAATCTTGCAGATAGGGAACTTTGGTGACAATTGCCATTTTCTGACATCGGTTGGTGATTTTGCTACCAAATTCAGTTTGTTTTATTGCCAAAGGACTGCTTTATCTACTGTAAGAGTTTGACCTAAATTAACAAAATTTAAATAGCGAATTTCGTTGTTCGAACTTGCAAAATGAAAAAAAGGGCCTTTTTCGATTTCTGAAACCTTTCATCGACATGAGAAGTCAAACACATACACGCCAGATTTTCCAAGCTCCTGATATCTCAAATTTAAAAGCATGTGGTGACGAAGAGAATTGAGTGGCGTATAAATGTTAAGTTAATAGCCTCCTTTCGACCAGCAAATTGGATTTGAAGCTTTTAAATTGGCCGATACCACGACATAGGGCTACTTCGTGACCTCTCAAGCACAAATAATGAGCTTTTTCCGTCGCCATTGAATGGTATTGGGGAATCTCTCGCATGTAGAAAGACTGGGTCATAACGCTTTGTTCTAGAGCTTGTCAAAAGTTACCACACAAAAATTGTTGATCTATCATCAAAAGAGGGAAAAGTCAGAAAAGTTCCCGATTATTCTTCTAGAGGGAGTCATATGATTGTTGATACCCCGCCGCAATTTTGGCTGTTTTCCCGCCATATGGTTGATTTCCCGCCCTGTTTATGGTTGATGCCCCGCCGTTGGTTGATTTCCCGCCTTGATTGTGGTTGATATCACACCGCGTGGTTGATATCCCGCCCTTTCAATGGCACCATCATTGTTGATGGAGTAAAATGCTGTTGGATTTTACAATTTAAACGGTAATCATTGGTTTTCTTCTTATGTGTGTAGATTAATGATTGAACAATAACATTATGTACTTTTAAGATCCTTTTAAAGTAGTTTCCAATTTTTTTTTTTTCGCATTTAAACTTTCAGCAGTTTCTCTCAGTAATCACCTTGGAAAGTACATCAATGCCTATATACTTAGTGTGTGATCGACTACGAGAATTTGATTAAAAAAAATTAAGAATGTTCTTCCAGTCTTCTATTTGCCTCAGTGGCCATCTGAACTATTTCTTTAAAGTGTTAAGGTTGATACTTTCATTATAAAATCAAAGTTACTGAACTCTTATTGCTGACATTTCCGAAATCCTACTCACTATTTTAAATGTGTTTGGTAATTTTACAACTGTGCAATGTACTTTTTATTTACTTCAATGATGACACTCCTTTTTTAAAAAAAAACTGAACAGCTGGACTAAACTTCATTGTCTTTCAAGAGAAAGAGAAACAAACAGCGGTTACAAACATAACAATACGGTTTCACGTGGTATATAAAACTTGATTTTTCTTATGCTACATTAATTTACACCGGATGCAGTTTTTTTCTTTTGTACATTGTTGTCTAGCTAGTTACCAATACCTCGCTTTAGTTTTAGTCTTTACAATCTTGTCAGATTTTATAACCGTCACTTCTGAGGATGTATGTTGTAGCATACAATGTGTCAACGTGTCAAGTTTAATGTATCATGTTTTCTCTTTCTCTTGAAATCGAAATGGCCGAAAAACAAGAATCTTCATTGTCTTTCCTGGTTTTTGGGTACGTATAGAGGTTTTGCACAACGACCATGCTGCGTGGCAGGAACAATGAAAATATTTTGAACGAAATAGAAAATGTTTCCCATAGGAAAACGAATCTATTGTTCCTGCCATGCAACATGGCTGCCGTGCAAAACCTCTATTGTAGCTTAATGACGTTACACTTCAACGAGTTTGGGACTGACTGTACATACCACTTATTAACCGAGAGTGAGGTCATTACAGGGAAATCTCCGACTGAGGCCTTGATGTATTGACCAAGCGACAGCGAGGTCAATACATCAAGGCTGAGGTCTGAGATTTCCCTGTAATGACCGAACGGACGAGGTTAATAAGTTGTTTATTATATGACCTTTACACACATATATGATGGGGGTTCTGTGGCAACTTTTTTATACTGGCCCCGGGCTCCCTTAGCCTCGCCCGGGGCCAGTATAAAAAAGTTGCCACAGAACGCCCCAACATATATGTGTGTAAGGTTAAAACACAGGTTATTGTTTGTGACATAGAATTATTTTCTATTGAAGAAATGTGCCCCGTATATATAAAGCAATGGCTGCTGCAAATTTTTCGAGAGATGTTCTTGAAATGTTTTATGGCTCGATTGAGGAGAATCAAGGGCTCCAAGCCCCAATTAGCCCCAGCATAAGGGGTGGTTTTGAAATTGTGAGAAACAATTTTAATGAATGGCTACGCGTGTGGAAAATGCAGGCTAAAAGGGACAACAAAGACCTGTTTAAATTTTTCCAAAAAACGAAAAATTCATTCATCAGCGTTTGCACCAATGAAGTCGAGACGATGAAGAGCGTAAAAATACAATTTGGCATTCTTGTGAGATTTTATATGATTAGAGATGAAAAACTCCAACAAATGGATCATTATTTCAATCGGATGCAGCCAATAATCTTGAATGAACACAACATGGATATATTAACTCCATCGTTGAACCAGTTCATTGACGAGGTTAAGGGTGAGATAGAGGCTTGGTCTGAAAGAGGCTCGGGATGGATTATGGAAGAAATTTTGGAAGCTTTCATTAATGTGGCGCAATATCAACCAATGCGCGGTGGAAGTTATATGCAGCTGCCCAAAAAGCTGAAAAACAAGAAAGCGGTTCTTAACGTACAAAACAGGGACAACGAATGCCTGAGATGGGCAATTCGTGCAGCACTATTTCAGCCAAGGGGTGATATGAGAAGGCCATCGAGCTACCCAACGGAAGACGGCCTAAATTTTACAGGAATTGATTTTCCAACTCCGGTTTTGCAGATTGACAGGCTGGAGAGGCAGAATATTAATCTCGCCATTAATGTCTTTGGATGGGAAAAAGAGCAAGTAGTCGTGCACAGGATCAGCGAAAAAGGCGGAGAAGTACCAAGAATTAACTTAATGCTGACAAAGCAGGGCGAAAACACGCACTATTGCCTTGTTAAAAGACTCTCAGCACTATTATATGACCAAAACAGGCACAATGAAAGCAAGCATTTCTGCGAACGCTGCCTTCACGGCTATTCAAAGAGGGAGTTTCTCGAAAGGCACAAACCAGAGTGCAAAGGGCTATTGAAAAGCCCGACAAGAAGGAACATGCCGGAACAAGGCGAAAACAAGATGTCTTTCACAAACCACCACAAGCAGATGAAAGCGCCCTATGTGGTTTATGCAGACTTCGAATGTCTAGTGAGAAAGATGGGCACATGCGAGCCAGACAACAAAAAGAGCTTCACAATAAAAACAGAGAAGCACGATCCATGCGGGTTTTCATATTTAGTCGTGAGGAGTGATGGACAGACTTTTGGCCCATACACTTGTAGGGGTGAAGATGCGGTATTTGTATTTCTGAGACGGCTTCAGAATCATGAAATAGAAATGCGAAAAGACATGGAAAACAAAAGGCCGCTGGGTATGACGAATCAAGACTGGAAAAAACACAGGAACGCTGGGGAATGTCATATTTGCAACAAAAGCTTGCATAAAGACTTATATCTCGATTCGATGGCGGTGTATGATCCAGATTCAGAAAAATACAGCGGCCAAAGTCACAGAAGATGCTACCACCAGGCGGTAAATAATAGATACGTGCCGCATGAAAGGAGACAACCAAAAGACGTAATCGATCAATGGATCGCAAACACCCAGGAAACATGCCTATTCTGTGCAGATCCGCTGCTTGTACCCAACTTTAAAGATTCAGTGAGAGACCACGACCACATGACAGGAAACTATCGAGGCGCCGCCCATAACGAATGCAATTTTAAGCTCAAACTAAACCCGAAAACAATGCCAATACCAGTAATCTTTCACAACTTGAAAGGCTACGATGGACACCTGCTGATGCAGGCAATGGCGAGGGTTCAGGGAGAAATCAAATGCATCCCGACAAACACCGAAAAATACATCTCATTTTCACTCGGAAACCTGAGATTCATCGACAGCGTGAATTTCCTGCTGAGCAGCCTTGACAAGCTGGTGAAGGGGGTCGATGACTTCCCCATTATGAAAAAAGTGATGCCAGAAGAAAACAAGCGGCAGTTGCTGCTGAAGAAAGGCATCTACCCATACGAGTACATGGACTCGTTTGAAAGGTTTGTGGAAACAGAACTCCCAGAGAAAGAAAAGTTCTACTCAAGCCTGAGTGGCAAGGGAATAACAGATGAAGAGTATGAGCACGCAAAGCAGGTCTGGGATGCATTAGGATGCAGAAATCTCGGCGACTACCACAACTGGTACGTGGCCGCAGACACGCTGCTTTTAGCAGACGTGTTTGAAAACTTTAGAAAGGTTTGCCAGGAGAAATACGGGCTGGATCCGGCGCATTACTACACCACGCCGGGCTTGAGTTGGGACGCTTTGCTGAAAAAGACAGGAGCAGAGCTGGAGCTGCTGACGGACTTGGACATGCATCTGATGATCAAGAGGGGAATGAGAGGCGGCATATCAATGGCAAGCAAGAGGTACGCGAAGGCAAACAACCCGCGAGTCGAAGGATACGACCCGGCCCAACCAACAAACTACATCACATATCTCGATGCCAACAACCTCTACGGATGGGCAATGAGCTTGCCTTTGCCGAAGAGCGGCTTTCATTGGAAGCGG
>CAXHUQ010000913.1:0-14000 GCA_964020085.1 Micromussa lordhowensis | reverse complement strand
GCTTTGGATCAAAAAAACCCTTGGGTTCATTCTCATAACTCTTTTACTTAAAAAAAAATGTCCTTTGAACTCAGTGGAGATGTGTAAAATAACTTGGGTGGTACTTTGGACCAAATATAGCCATGGATTCATTCTAATAACTTTATTATTTGAAGAAAACTGACATAGAAACTGAATGGAGATGTGTAGTATAACATTGGCTTTGCTGTGGACCAATTTTACCCATCGGTTCACTCTAATAACTCTTTTACTTTAAACAAATGTTATTGGAACTCAGTGGAGATGAGTAGAATCACTTTGGTGGTTTTTTGGGCCCATTCTACCCATGGGTTCATTCTAATAACTCTTTTATTTCCACAAAAATGTCCTTGAAACTCAGTGGAGATGTTTAGTATGACTTTGATGGTGCTGTGGACCATTTCTACCCATGGGTTTACTCTAATAACTCTTTCATTTCCAACAAATCTTCTTGGAACTTAGTGGAGATATGTAGAATGACTTTGGCGGTGCTTTGGATCGAATATACCCTTGAATTCATTCAAATAACTCTTTTACTTCAAGAAAAATGTCCTTGGAACTCAGTGGCGATGTGTAGAATCACATTAGTGGTGCCTTGAACCAATTTTACTTATGAGTTCATTCTACTAACTCTTTTATTTGCAGAAAAATGTCCTTGGAACTTAGTAAATTTGTGTAGAATGACTTTTGTGGTGCTTTGGACCAATTTTACCCACAGGTTCATTCTAATCACTCTTTGATTTTCAGAAAAATGTCCTTGAAACACAGTGAAGATGTGTAGTATGGCTTTGGTTGTGCTTTCAACTAATTCTACCCATAGGTTCATTTTAATAACTCTTTTTTTTCAGAAGAATTGTCCTTGGAACTCAGTGAAGATGTGTAGTATAACTTTGGTGTGCTTTGGACCAATTCTATCTATGGGTTCATTCTAATAACTCTGTGGTTTCCGAAAACATGTCCTTGGAACTCAGTGGAGATGTGTAGAATGACTTTGGGGGTGCTTTGGACCAATTTCACCCATAGGTTCAGTCTAATAACTCTTTTACTTCAAAAAAAATGTTCTAGGAACTCAATGGAGATGTGTAGAATCACTTTGGTGGTGCTTTGTACCAAATATACCCATGGGTTCATTCTAATAACTCTTTTATTTCCAGAAAAATGTCCTTGGAACTGAGTGGAGATGTTTAGTATGACTTTGGTGGTGCGTTGGACCAATTCTACCCATTGGTTCACCCTAATAACTTTTTTACTTCAAGGAAGATATCCTTGGGTGCTGCTTTGGACCAATTCTACCCATGGGTTCACTTTAATAACTCTTTTACCTCAAGAAAAATGTCCTTGGGACTTAGTGGGGATGTGCAGACTGACTTTCGCGTTGCTACGGATCAAATATACCCATGGGTTCATTATAATAACTCTTTTAGTTCAAGAAAAATGTCATTGGAACTCAGTGGAGATGCGTAGAATGACTTTAGTGGTTCTTTGGGCCTATTTTATTCATAGGTTCATTCTAATAACTCTTTTATTTCAAAAAAATATCCTTGGAACTCAGTGGAGATGTGTAGTATGACTTTGGTGGTGGTTTGGACCAAATCTATCCATGGGTTCACTCTAATAACTCTTTTATTTCCAGAAACATGTCTTTGGAACTCACTGGAGATGTGTAGAATACATTTTGTGGTTGTTTGGAGCAATTCTACCCATGGGTTTAATCTGATGACTCTTTTATTTCAAACAAAATCTTCTTGGCACTCACTGGACTTGTGTAGAATGACTTTGGCGGTGCTTTGGATCCCTTAGGTTCATTCTCATAACTCTTTTACTTGAAAAAAAATGTCCTTTGAACTCAGTGGAGATGTTTAGTATGACTTTGATGGTGCTTTGGACCATTTCTACCCATGGGTTTACTCTAATAACTCTTTCATTTCCAACAAATCTTCTTGGAACTTAGTGGAGATATGTAGAATGACTTTGGCGGTGCTTTGGATCGAAGATACCCTTGGGTTCATTTAAATAACTCTTTTACTTCAAGAAAAATGTCCTTGGAACTCAGTGGCGATGTGTAGAATCATATTAGTGGTGCCTTGAACCACTTTTACTTATGAGTTCATTCTAGTAACTCTTTTATTTGCAGAAAAATGTCCTTGGAACTTAGCAAATTTGTGTAGAATGACTTTTGTGGCGCTTTGGACCAATTTTACCCACAGGTTCATTCTAATAACTCTTTGATTTCCAGAAAAATGTCCTTGAAACTCAGTGAAGATGTGTAGTATGGCTTTGGTTGTGCTTTCAACTAATTCTACCCATAGGTTCATTTTAATAACTCTTTTTTTTCAGAAGAATTGTCCTTGGAACTCAGTGAAGATGTGTAGTATAACTTTGGTGTGCTTTGGACCAATTCTATCCATGGGTTCATTCTAATAACTCTGTGGTTTCCGAAAACATGTCCTTGGAACTCAGTGGAGATGTGTAGAATGACTTTGGTGGTGCTTTGGACCAATTTCACCCATATGTTCAGTCAAATAACCCTTTTACTTCAAAAAAAAATGTTCTAGGAACTCAATGGAGATGTGTAGAATCACTTTGGTGGTGCTTTGTACCAAATGTACCCATGGGTTCATTCTAATAACTCTTTTATTTCAAGTAAAATGTCCTTGGAACTCAGTGGAGATGTTTAGTATGACTTTGGTGGTGCGTTGGACCAATTCTACCCATTGGTTCACCCTAATAACTTTTTTACTTCAAGGAAAATATCCTTGGGTGCTGCTTTGGACCAATTCTACCCATGCGTTCACTTTAATAACTCTTTTACCTCAAGAAAAATGTCCTTGGGACATAGTGGAGATGTGCAGACTGACTTTCGCGTTGCTACGGATCAAATATACCCATTTGTTCATTCTAATAATTCTTTTAGTTCAGGAAAAATGTCATTGGAACTCAGTGGAGATGTGTAGAATGACTTTGGTGGTTCTTTGGGCCACTTTTACCCATAGGTTCAGTCCAATAACTCTTTTATTTCCAAAAAAATGTCCTTGGAACTCAGTGGAGATGTGTAGTATGACTTTGGTGGTGGTTTGGACCAAATCTATCCATGGGTTCACTCTAATAACTCTTTTATTTCCAGAAACATGTCTTTGGAACTCAGGTGAGATGTGTAGAATGAATTTGGTGGTTGTTTGGAGCAACTCTACCCATGGGTTCACTCTGATGACTCTTATTTCGAGCAAAATCATCTTGGCACTCAATGGACATGTCTAGAATTAGTTTGGCTGTGCTTTGGATCAAACTATACCCTTGGGTTCCCTCTAATACCTCTTTTACTTCAAGAACAATGTCGTTGAAACTCAGTGAGGATGTGTAGAATCAATTCACTGGTACTTTGGACCAGTTTTATTAATGGGTTCATTCTAATAACTCTTTTATTTCAAGAAAAAAGTCCTTGGAACTTAGTAAAGATGTGTAGTTTGGCTTTGGTTGTTCTTTCAACTAATTCTACCCATAGGTTCATTTTAATAACTCCTTTGTTTTCAGAAGAATGTCCTTGGAACTCAGTGAAGATGTGTAGTATAACTTTGGTGTGCTTTGGACCAATTCTATCCATGGGTTCATTCTAATAACTCTGTGGTTTCCAGAAACATGTACTTGGAACGCAGTGAAGATGTGTAGAATGACTTTGGTGGTGCTTTGGACCAATTTCACGTATAGGTTCAGCCTAATAACTCTTTTACTTCAAAAAAAATGTTCTAGAAACTTAATGGAGATGTGTAGAATTACTTTGGTGGTGCTTTGTACCAAATATACCCATGGGTTCATTCTAATAACTCCTTTATTTCAAGAAAAATGTCCTTGGAACTCAGTGAAGATGTGTAGTATGGCTTTGGTTGTGCTTTCAACTAATTATACCCATAGGTTCATTTTAATAAGTCTTTTTTTTTCAGAAGAATGTCCTTGGAACTCAGTGAAGATGTGTAGTATAACTTTGGTGTGCTTTGGACAGATTCTATCCATGGGTTCGATCTAATAACTCTGTGGTTTCCAGAAACATGTCCTCGGAACTCAGTGGAGATGTGTAGAATGACTTTGGTGGTGCTTTGGACCAATTTCACCCATAGGTTCAGTCTAATAACTCTTTTACTTCAAAAAAAATGTTCTAGGAACTCAATGGAGATGTGTAGAATCACTTTGGTGGTGCTTTGTACCAAATATACCCATGGGTTCATTCTAATAACTCTTTTAATTTAAGAAAAATGTTCTTGGAACTCTGTTGAGATGTTTAGTATGACTTTGGTGGTGCGTTGGACCAATTCTACCCATTGGTTCACCCTAATAACTTTTTTACTATAAGGAAAATATCCTTGGGTGCTGCTTTGGACCAATTCTACCCAAATAACTCTTTTACCTCAAGAAAAATGTCCTTGGAACTTAGTGGGGATAGGCAGACTGACTTTTGCTTTGCTACGGATCAAATATACCCATGGGTTCATTTTAATAACTCTTTTAGTTCAAGAAAAATGTCATTGGAACTCAGTGGAGATGTGTAGAATGACTTTGGTGGTTCTTTGGGCTAATTTTGCCCATAGGTTCATTTCAATAACTCTTTTATTTCCAAAAAAAATGTCCTTGGAACTCAGTGGAGATGTGTAGTATGACTTTGGTGGTAGTTTGGACCAAATCTATCCATGGGTTCACTCTAATAACTCTTTTATTTCCAGAAACATGTCTTTGGAACTGAGTGGAGATGTGTAGAATGAAGTTGGTGGATGTTTGGAGCAATTCTACCCATGGGTTCACTCTGATGACTCTTTTATTTCGAACAAAATCTTCTTGGCACTTACTGGACATGTGTAGAATTGGCGGTGCTTTGGATCAAAATATACCCTTGGGTTCCCTCTAATACCTCTTTTACTTCAAGAACAATGTCGTTGAAACTCAGTGAGGATGTGTAGTATCAATTCACTGGTACTTTGGACCAGTTTTATTAAAGGGGGCATTCTCATAACTCTTTTACTTCAAAAAAAAATGTCCTTTGAACTTAATGGAGATGTGTAAAATAACTTGGGTGGTACTTTGGACCAAATATAGCCATGGGTTCATTCTAATAACTATATTATTTGAAGAAAACTGACATAGAAACTCAATGGAGATGTGTAGTATAAAATTGGCTTTGCTGTGGACCAATTTTACCCATCGGTTCACTCTAATAACTCTTTTACTTTGAACAAATGTAATTGAAACTCATTGGAGATGTGTAGAATCACTTTGGTGGTTTTTTGGACCCATTCTACCCATGGGTTTATTCTAATCACTCTTGGGACTTAGTGGGGATGTGCAGAGTGACTTTCGCGTTGCTACGGAGAAAATATACCCATGGGTTCATTCTAATAACTCTTTTAGTTCAAGAAGAATGTCATTGAAACTCAGTGGAGATGTGTACAATGACTTTGGAGGTTCTTTGGGCCAATTTTACCCATGGGTTCCTTCTAATAACTCTTTTATTTCCAAAAAATGTCCTTGGATTTCAGTGGAGATGTGTAGTAAGACTTTTGTGGTGGTTTGGACCAAATCTATCCATGGGTTCACTCTAATAACTCTTTTATTTCCAGAAACATGTCTTTGGAACTCAGTGGAAATGTCTAGAATGAATTTGGTGGTTGTTTGGAGCAATTCTATTAATGGGTTCACTCTGATGACTCTTTTATTTCGAACAAAATCTTCTTGGCACTCACTGGACATGTGTAGAATGACTTTGGCGGTGCTTTGGATTAAAATATACCCTTGGGTTCCCTCTAATACTTCTTTTACTTCAAGAGTAATGTCGTTGAAACTCAGTGAGGATGTGTAGAATCAATTCACTGGTACTTTGGACCAGTTTTATTAATGGCTTCATTCTAAGAACTCTTTTATTTCAAGAAAAATGTCCTTGAAACTCAGTGGAGAGGTGTAAAATAACTTGGGTGGTACTTTGGACCAAATATAGCCATGGGTTCATTCTAATAACTTTACTATTTGAAGAAAACTGACATAGAAACTCAATGGAGATGTGTAGTATAACATTGGCTTTGCTGTGGACCAATTTTACCCATCGGTTCACTCTAATAACTCTTTTACTTGAAACAAATGTTATTGGAACTCAGTGGAGATGAGTAGAATCACTTTGGTGGTTTTTTGGACCCATTCTACCCATGGGTTCATTCTAATAACTCTTTTATATCCACAAAAATGTCCTTGAAACTCATTGGAGATGTTTAGTATGACTTTAATGGTGCTTTGGACCATCTCTACCCATGGGTTTACTCTAATAACTCTTTCATTTCCAACAAATCTTCTTGGAACTCAGTAGAGATATGTAGAATGACTTTGGCGGTGCTTTGGATCGAATATACCCATGGGTTCATTGTAATAACTCTTTTAGTTCAAGAAAAATGTCCTTGGAACTCAATGGAGATGTGTAGAATGACTTTGGTGGTTCTTTGGGCCAATTTTACCCATATGTTCATTCTAATAACTCTTTTATTTCCAAAAAAATGTCCTTGGAACTAAGTGGAGATGTGTAGTATGACTTTGGTGGTGGTTTGGACCAAATCTATCCATGGGTTCACTCTAATAACTCTTTTATTTTCAGAAACATGTCTTTGGAACTGAGTGGAGATGTGTAGAATGAAGTTGGTGGTTGTTTGAAGGAATTCTACCCATTGGTTCACCCTGATGACTCTTTTATTTCGAACAAAATCTTCTTGGCACTCACTGGACATGTGTAGAATTGGCGGTGCTATGGATCAAAATATACCCTTGGGTTCCCTCCAATACCTCTTTTACTTCAAGAACAATGTCGTTTAAACTCAGTGAGGATGTATAGAATCAATTCACTGGTACTTTGGACCAGTTTTATTTGATGGGTTCATTCTAAGAAGTCTTTTATTCCCAGAAAAATGTCCTTGGAACTCAGTGGAACTATTATTTTGAGACAAATCCCCCTGAAACATAGTGATATATTTAAACAACTCTTTATTTGCAAAATAATGTCGTTGGACCTGAGTGGAGATTTGTAGAATGACATTGATGGTGCTTTGGACCCATGGGTTCTCTCTAATAACTCTTTTATTCTGCAAAAATCTCCTTGGAACACAGTGGAGATGTGTAGAATGACTGTGGCGGTGCTTTGGATCAAATATACCCTTGGGTTCATTCTCATAACTCTTTTACTTCAAAAAAAAGTGTCCTTTGAACTCAGTGGAGGAGTGTAAAATGACTTGGGTGGTACTTTGGACCAAATATAGCCATGGGTTCATTCTAATAACTTTATTATTTGAAGAAAACTGACATAGAAACTCAATGGAGATGTGTAGTGTAACATTGGCTTTGCTGTGGACCAATTTTACCCATCGGCTCACTCTAATAACTCTTTTGCTGTAAACAAATGTAATTGAAACTCAGTGGACCCATTCTACCCATGGGTTCATTCTAATAACTCTTTTATTTCCACAAAAATGTCCTTGAAACTCAGTGGAGATGTTGACTATGACTTTGATAGTGCTTTCGACCATTTCTACCCATGGGTTTACTCTAATAAGTCTTTCATTTTGAACAAATCTTCTTGGAACTCAGTGGAGATATGTAGAATGACTTTGGCGGTGCTTTGGATCGAATATACCCTTGGGTTCATCCAAATAACTCTTTTACATTAAGAAAAATGTCCTTGGAACTCAGTGGAGATGTGTAGAATCACATTAGTGGTGCTTTGAACCAATTTTACTTATGAGTTCATTCTACTAACTCTTTTATTTGCAGAAAAATGTCCTTGGAACTTAGTAAATTTGTGTACCTACTGAACCTATGGGTGAAATTGGTCCAAAGCACCACCAAAGTCATTCTACACATCTCCACTGTGTTCCAAGGACATGTTTCTGGAAACCACAGAGTTATTAGAATGAACCCATGGATAGAATTGGTCCAAAGCACACCAAAGTTATACTACACATCTTCACTGAGTTCCAAGGACATTCTTCTGGAAACAACAGAGTTATTAAAATGAACCTATGGGTAGAATTAGTTGAAAGCACAACCAAGGCCATACTGCACATCTTCACTGTGTTCCAAGAACATTTTTCTTGAAATAAAAGAGTTATTAGAATAAACCCCTGGGTATATTTGGTACAAAGCACCACCAAAGTGATTCTACCGATCTCCATTGAGTTCCTAGAACATTTTTTGTGAAGTAAAAGAGTTATTAGACTGAACCTATGGGTGAAATTGTTCGAAAGCACCACCAAAGTCATTCTACACATTTCCACAGAGTTCCAAGGACATGTTTGTGGAAACTACAGAGGTATTAGAATGAACCCATGGATAGAATTGGTCCAAAGCACACCAAAGGTATACTACACATCTTCACTGAGTTCCAAGGACATTCTTCTGGAAACAAAAGAGTTATTAAAATGAACCTATGGGTAAAATTGGTCCAAAGCGCCACAAAAGTCATTCTACACAAATTTACTAAGTTCCAAGGACATTTTTCTGCAAATAAAAGAGTTAGTAGAATGAACTCATAAGTAAAATTGGTTCAAAGCACCACTAATGTGATTCTACACATCTCCACTGAGTTCCAAGGACATTTTTCTTGAAGTAAAAGAGTTATTTAAATGAACCCAAGGGTATATTCGATCCAAAGCACCGGCAAAGACATTCTACATATCTCCACTAAGTTCCAAGAAGATTTGTTGGAAATGAAAGAGTTATTAGAGTAAACCCATGGGTAGAAATGGTCCAAAGCACCATCAAAGTCATACTAAACATCTCCACTGAGTTTCAAGGACATTTTTGTGGAAATAAAAGAGTTATTAGAATGAACCCATGGGTAGAATGGGTCCAAAAAACCACCAAAGTGATTCTACTTATCTCCACTGAGTTCCAATAACATTTGTTTACAGCAAAAGAGTTATTAGAGTGAACCGATGGGTAAAATTGGTCCACAGCAAAGCCAATGTTATACTACACATCTCCATTGAGTTTCTATGTCAGTTTTCTTCAAATAATAAAGTAATTAGAATGAACCCATGGCTATATTTGGTCGAAAGTACCACCCAAGTTATTTTACACATCTCCACTGAGTTCAAAGGACATTTTTTTCAAGTAAAAGAGTTATGAAAATGAACCTAAGGGATCCAAAGCACCGCCAAAGTCATTCTACACAAGTCCAGTGAGTGCCAAGAAGATTTTGTTCGAAATAAAAGAGTCATCAGATTAAACCCATGGGTAGAATTGCTCCAAACAACCACAAAATGTATTCTACACATCTCCAGTGAGTTCCAAAGACATGTTTCTGGAAATAAAAGAGTTATTAGAGTGAACCCATGGATAGATTTGGTCCAAACCACCACCAAAGGCATACTACACATCTCCACTGAGTTCCAAGGACATTTTTTTGAAATAAAAGAGTTATTAGAATGAACCTATGGATAAAATAGGCCCAAAGAACCACTAAAGTCATTCTACACATCTCCACTGAGTTCCAATGACATTTTTCTTGAACTAAAAGAATTATTAGAATGAACCCATGGGTATATTTGATCCGTAGCAACGCGAAAGTCAGTCTGCACATCCTCACTAAGTCCCAAGGACATTTTTCTTGAGGTAAAAGAGTTATTAAAGTGAACCCATGGGTAGAATTGGTCCAAAGCAGCACCCAAGGATATCTTCCTTGAAGTATAAAAGTTATTAGGGTGAACCAATGGGTAGAATTGGCCAACGCACCACCAAAGTCATACTAAACATCTCCACTGAGTTCCAAGGACATTTTTCTGGAAATAAAAGAGTTATTAGAATGAACCCATGGGTATATTTGGTACAAAGCACCACTAAAGTGATTCTACACATCTCCATTGAGTTCCTAGAACATTTTTTTGAAGTAAAAGAGTTATTAGACTGAACCTATGGGTGAAATTGGTCCAAAGCACCACCAAAGTCATTCTACATCTCCACTGAGTTCCAAGGACATGTTTTTGGAAACCACAGAGTTATTAGAATGAACCCATGGATAGAATTGGTCCAAAGCACACCAAAATTATACTACACACCTTCACTGAGTTCCAAAGACAATTCTTCTGGAAAAAAAAGAGTTATTAAAATGAACCTATGGGTAGAATTAGTTGAAAGCACAACCAAAGCCATACTACACATCTTCACTGAGTTTCAAGGACATTTTTCTGGAAATCAAAGAGTTATTAGAATGAACCTGTGGGTAAAATTGGTCCAAAGCGCCACAAAAGTCATTCTACACAAATTTACTAAGTTCCAAGGACATTTTTCTGCAAATAAAAGAGTTAGTAGAATGAACTCATAAGTAAAATTGGTTCAAGGCACCACTAATGTGATTCTACACATCGCCACTGAGTTCCAAGGACATTTTTCTTGAAGTAAAAGAGTTATTTAAATGAACCCAAGGGTATATTCGATCCAAAGCACCGCCAAAGACATTCTACATATCTCCACTAAGTTCCAAGAAGATTTGTTGGAAATGAAAGAGTTATTAGAGTAAACCCATGGGTAGAAATTGGTCGAAAGCACCATCAATGTCATTCTACACATCTCCACTGAGTTCCAATGACATTTTTCTTGAACTAAAAGAATTAGAATTAAAATGAATCCATCGGTATATTTGATCAGTAGCAACGCGAAAGTCAGTCTGCACATCCCCACTAAGTCCCAAGGACATTTTTCTTGAGGTAAAAGAGTTATTAAAGTGAACCCATGGGTAGAATTGGTCCAAAGCAGCACCCAAGGATATCTTCCTTGAAGTAAAAAAGTTATTAGGGTGAACCAATGGGTAGAATTGGTCCAACGCACCACCAAAGTCATACTAAACATCTCCACTGAGTTCCAAGGACATTTTTCTGGAAATAAAAGAGTTATTAGAATGAACCCATGGGTATATTTGGTACAAAGCACCACCAAAGTGATTCTACACATCTCCATTGAGTTCCTAGAACATTTTTTTTTTGAAGTAAAAGAGTTATTAGACTGAACCTATGGGTGAAATTGGTCCAAAGCACCACCAAAGTCATTCTACACATCTCCACTGAGTTCCAAGGACATGTTTTCGGAAACCACAGAGTTATTAGAATGAACCCATGGATAGAATTGGTCCAAAGCACACCAAAGTTATTCTACACATCTTCACTGAGTTCCAAGGACAATTCTTCTGAAAAAAAAAGAGTTATTAAAATGAACCTATGGGTAGAATTAGTTGAAAGCACAACCAAAGCCATACTACACATCTTCACTGAGTTTCGCGTTGCTACGGTTCAAATATACCCATAAGTTCATTATAATAATTCTTTTAGTTCAGGAAAAATGTCATTGGAACTCAGTGGAGATGTGTAGAATGACTTTGGTGGTTCTTTGGGCCACTTTTACCCATAGGTTCAGTCCAATAACTCTT
Organism: Micromussa lordhowensis; assembly: GCA_964020085.1. Taxonomy (NCBI): domain Eukaryota; kingdom Metazoa; phylum Cnidaria; class Anthozoa; order Scleractinia; family Lobophylliidae; genus Micromussa; species Micromussa lordhowensis. The sequence continues at coordinate 2,545 of CAXHUQ010000913.1, read as the reverse complement.
TTATTTCCAAAAAAATGTCCTTGGAACTCAGTGGAGACGTGTAGTATGACTTTGGTGGTGGTTTGGACCAAATCTATCCATGGGTTCACTCTAATAACTCTTTTATTTCCAGAAACATGTCTTTGGAACTCAGGTGAGATGTGTAGAATGAATTTGGTGGTTGTTTGGAGCAATTCTACCCATGGGTTCACTCTGATGACTCTTATTTCGAGCAAAATCATCTTGGCACTCAATGGACATGTTTAGAATTAGTTTGGCTGTGCTTTGGATCAAACTATACCCTTGGGTTCCCTCTAATACCTCTTTTACTTCAAGAACAATGTCGTTGAAACTCAGTGAGGATGTGTAGAATCAATTCACTGGTACTTTGGACCAGTTTTATTAATGGGTTCATTCTAATAACTCTTTTATTTGGTACTTTGGACCAAATATAGCCATGGGTTCATTCTAATAACTATATTATTTGAAGAAAACTGACATAGAAACTCAATGGAGATGTGTAGTATAAAATTGGCTTTGCTGTGGACCAATTTTACCCATCGGTTCACTCTAATAACTCTTTTACTTTGAACAAATGTAATTGAAACTCATTGGAGATGTGTAGAATCACTTTGGTGGTTTTTTGGACCCATTCTACCCATGGGTTTATTCTAATAACTCTTGGGACTTAGTGGGGATGTGTAGACTGACTTTCGCGTTGCTACGGATCAAATATACCCATGGGTTCATTCTAATAACTCTTTTAGTTCAAAAAAAATGTCATTGAAACTCAGTGGAGATGTGTAGAATGACTTTGGAGGTTCTTTGGGCCAATTTTACCCATAGGTTCATTCTAATAACTCTTTTATTTCCAAAAAATGTCCTTGGATTTCAGTGGAGATGTGTAGTAAGACTTTTGTGGTGGTTTGGACCAAATCTATCCATGGGTTCACTCTAATAACTCTTTTATTTCCAGAAACATGTCTTTGGAACTCAGTGGACATGTGTAGAATGAATTTGGTGGTTGTTTGGAGCAATTCTATTAATGGGTTCACTCTGATGACTCTTTTATTTCGAACAAAATCTTTTACTTTAAACAAATGTAATTAAAACTCAGTGGAGATGTGTAGAATCACTTTGGTGGTTTTTTGGACCCATTCTACCCATGAGTTCATTCTAATAACTCTTTTATATCCACAAAAATGTCCTTGAAACTCATTGGAGATGTTAAGTATGACTTTGATGGTGCTTTGGACCATCTCTACCCATGGGTTTACTCTAATAACTCTTTCATTTCCAACAATACTTCTTGGAACTCAGTAGAGATATGTAGAATGACTTTGGCGGTGCTTTGGATCGAATATACCCATGGGTTCATTCTAATAACTCTTTTAGTTCAAGAAAAATGTCCTTGGAACTCAGTGGAGACGTGTAGTATGACTTTGGTGGTGGTTTGGACCAAATCTATCCATGGGTTCACTCTAATAACTCTTTTATTTCCAGAAAAATGTCCTTGGAACTCAGTGGAGATGTTTAGTATGACTTTGGTGGTGCGTTGGACCAATTCTACCCATGGGTTCATTCTAATAACTCTTTTATTTCCACAAAAATGTCCTTGAAACTCAGTGGAGATGTGTAAAATAACTTGAGTGGTACTTTGGACCAAATATAGCCATGGGTTCATTCTAATTACTTTATTATTTAAGGAAAACTGACACAGAAACTCAATGGAGATGTGTAGTATAACATTGGCTTTGCTGTGGACCAATTTTACTCATCGGTTCACTCTAATAACTCTTTTACTTGAAACAAATGTTATTGGAACTCAGTGGAGATGAGTAGAATCACTTTGGTGGTTTTTTGGACCCATTCTACCCATGGGTTCATTCTAATAACTCTTTTATTTCCACAAAAATGTCCTTGAAACTCATTGGAGATGTTTAGTATGACTTTGATGGTGCTTTGGACCATTTCTACCCATGGGTTTACTTTAATAACTCTTTCATTTCCAACAAATCTTCTTGGAACTCAGTGGCGATGTGTAGAATCACATTAGTGGTGCCTTGAACCAATTTTACTTATGAGTTCATTCTACTAACTCTTTTATTTGCAGAAAAATGTCCTTGGAACTTACTAAATTTGTGTAGAATGACTTTTGTGGCGCTTTGGACCAATTTTACCCACAGGTTCATTCTAATCACTCTTTGATTTTCAGAAAAATGTCCTTGAAACTTAGTGAAGATGTGTAGTATGGCTTTGCTTGTGCTTTCAACTAATTCTATCCATAGGTTCATTTTAATAACTCTTTTTTTTTTTCAGAAGAATTGTCCTTGGAACTCAGTGAAGATGTGTAGTATAACTTTGGTGTGCTTTGGACCAATTCTATCCATGGGTTCATTCTAACAACTTTGTGGTTTCCGAAAACGTGTCCTTGGAACTCAGTGGAGATGTGTAGAATGACTTTGGTGGTGCTTTGGACCAATTTCACCCATAGGTTTAGTCTAATAACTCTTTTACTTCAAAAAAAAAATGTTCTAGGAACTCAATGGAGATGTGTAGAATCACT
>CAXHUQ010000912.1:0-26746 GCA_964020085.1 Micromussa lordhowensis | reverse complement strand
CAACATTTTGCTGCAAACTGCGGCTCCATAAGTGTCCGCAGAGCCGAGTTATGACAAATTTGGCAAGGACACCTAAATCGGCCATTTTCTGAGATTTTGCCAAGGGGGGACCAAGGCAAAATGCTCAAAAAAGTAGGCCGACTATAGGGGCTTCAAAAACACCCTGGCGCAAATGGCATCATCTCCTAATTAGTATGCTCTTGAAGTGCAAACATAGCACAACATTTTGCTGCAAACTGCGGCTCCATAAGTGTCCGCAGAGCCGAGTTATGACAAATTTGGCAAGGACACCTAAATCGGCCATTTTCTGAGATTTTGCCAAGGGGGAGGACCAAGGCAAAATGCTCAAAAAAGTAGGCCGACTATAGGGGCTTCAAAAACACCCTGGCGCAAATGGCATCATCTCCTAATTAGTATGCACTTGAAGTGCAAACATAGCACAACATTTTGCTGCAAACTGCGGCTCCATAAGTGTCCGCAGAGCCGAGTTATGACAAATTTGGCAAGGACACCTAAATCGGCCATTTTCTGAGATTTTGCCAAGGGGGGACCAAGGCAAAATGCTCAAAAAAGTAGGCCGACTATAGGGGCTTCAAAAACACCCTGGCGCAAATGGCATCATCTCCTAATTAGTATGCACTTGAAGTGCAAACATAGCACAACATTTTGCTGCAAACTGCGGCTCCATAAGTGTCCGCAGAGCCGAGTTATGACAAATTTGGCAAGGACACCTAAATCGGCCATTTTCTGAGATTTTGCCAAGGGGGGACCAAGGCAAAATGCTCAAAAAAGTAGGCCGACTATAGGGGCTTCAAAAACACCCTGGCGCAAATGGCATCATCTCCTAATTAGTATGCACTTGAAGTGCAAACATAGCACAACATTTTGCTGCAAACTGCGGCTCCATAAGTGTCCGCAGAGCCGAGTTATGACAAATTTGGCAAGGACACCTAAATCGGCCATTTTCTGAGATTTTGCCAAGGGGGGACCAAGGCAAAATGCTCAAAAAAGTAGGCCGACTATAGGGGCTTCAAAAACACCCTGGCGCAAATGGCATCATCTCCTAATTAGTATGCACTTGAAGTGCAAACATAGCACAACATTTTGCTGCAAACTGCGGCTCCATAAGTGTCCGCAGAGCCGAGTTATGACAAATTTGGCAAGGACACCTAAATCGGCCATTTTCTGAGATTTTGCCAAGGGGGGACCAAGGCAAAATGCTCAAAAAAGTAGGCCGACTATAGGGGCTTCAAAAACACCCTGGCGCAAATGGCATCATCTCCTAATTAGTATGCACTTGAAGTGCAAACATAGCACAACATTTTGCTGCAAACTGCGGCTCCATAAGTGTCCGCAGAGCCGAGTTATGACAAATTTGGCAAGGACACCTAAATCGGCCATTTTCTGAGATTTTGCCAAGGGGGGACCAAGGCAAAATGCTCAAAAAAGTAGGCCGACTATAGGGGCTTCAAAAACACCCTGGCGCAAATGGCATCATCTCCTAATTAGTATGCACTTGAAGTGCAAACATAGCACAACATTTTGCTGCAAACTGCGGCTCCATAAGTGTCCGCAGAGCCGAGTTATGACAAATTTGGCAAGGACACCTAAATCGGCCATTTTCTGAGATTTTGCCAAGGGGGGACCAAGGCAAAATGCTCAAAAAAGTAGGCCGACTATAGGGGCTTCAAAAACACCCTGGCGCAAATGGCATCATCTCCTAATTAGTATGCACTTGAAGTGCAAACATAGCACAACATTTTGCTGCAAACTGCGGCTCCATAAGTGTCCGCAGAGCCGAGTTATGACAAATTTGGCAAGGACACCTAAATCGGCCATTTTCTGAGATTTTGCCAAGGGGGGACCAAGGCAAAATGCTCAAAAAAGTAGGCCGACTATAGGGGCTTCAAAAACACCCTGGCGCAAATGGCATCATCTCCTAATTAGTATGCTCTTGAAGTGCAAACATAGCACAACATTTTGCTGCAAACTGCGGCTCCATAAGTGTCCGCAGAGCCGAGTTATGACAAATTTGGCAAGGACACCTAAATCGGCCATTTTCTGAGATTTTGCTAAGGGGGGGACCAAGGCAAAATGCTCAAAAAAGTAGGCCGACTATAGGGGCTTCAAAAACACCCTGGCGCAAATGGCATCATCTCCTAATTAGTATGCACTTGAAGTGCAAACATAGCACAACATTTTGCTGCAAACTGCGGCTCCATAAGTGTCCGCAGAGCCGAGTTATGACAAATTTGGCAAGGACACCTAAATCGGCCATTTTCTGAGATTTTGCCAAGGGGGGACCAAGGCAAAATGCTCAAAAAAGTAGGCCGACTATAGGGGCTTCAAAAACACCCTGGCGCAAATGGCATCATCTCCTAATTAGTATGCACTTGAAGTGCAAACATAGCACAACATTTTGCTGCAAACTGCGGCTCCATAAGTGTCCGCAGAGCCGAGTTATGACAAATTTGGCAAGGACACCTAAATCGGCCATTTTCTGAGATTTTGCCAAGGGGGGACCAAGGCAAAATGCTCAAAAAAGTAGGCCGACTATAGGGGCTTCAAAAACACCCTGGCGCAAATGGCATCATCTCCTAATTAGTATGCACTTGAAGTGCAAACATAGCACAACATTTTGCTGCAAACTGCGGCTCCATAAGTGTCCGCAGAGCCGAGTTATGACAAATTTGGCAAGGACACCTAAATCGGCCATTTTCTGAGATTTTGCCAAGGGGGGACCAAGGCAAAATGCTCAAAAAAGTAGGCCGACTATAGGGGCTTCAAAAACACCCTGGCGCAAATGGCATCATCTCCTAATTAGTATGCACTTGAAGTGCAAACATAGCACAACATTTTGCTGCAAACTGCGGCTCCATAAGTGTCCGCAGAGCCGAGTTATGACAAATTTGGCAAGGACACCTAAATCGGCCATTTTCTGAGATTTTGCCAAGGGGGGACCAAGGCAAAATGCTCAAAAAAGTAGGCCGACTATAGGGGCTTCAAAAACACCCTGGCGCAAATGGCATCATCTCCTAATTAGTATGCACTTGAAGTGCAAACATAGCACAACATTTTGCTGCAAACTGCGGCTCCATAAGTGTCCGCAGAGCCGAGTTATGACAAATTTGGCAAGGACACCTAAATCGGCCATTTTCTGAGATTTTGCCAAGGGGGGACCAAGGCAAAATGCTCAAAAAAGTAGGCCGACTATAGGGGCTTCAAAAACACCCTGGCGCAAATGGCATCATCTCCTAATTAGTATGCACTTGAAGTGCAAACATAGCACAACATTTTGCTGCAAACTGCGGCTCCATAAGTGTCCGCAGAGCCGAGTTATGACAAATTTGGCAAGGACACCTAAATCGGCCATTTTCTGAGATTTTGCCAAGGGGGGACCAAGGCAAAATGCTCAAAAAAGTAGGCCGACTATAGGGGCTTCAAAAACACCCTGGCGCAAATGGCATCATCTCCTAATTAGTATGCTCTTGAAGTGCAAACATAGCACAACATTTTGCTGCAAACTGCGGCTCCATAAGTGTCCGCAGAGCCGAGTTATGACAAATTTGGCAAGGACACCTAAATCGGCCATTTTCTGAGATTTTGCTAAGGGGGGAGGACCAAGGCAAAATGCTCAAAAAAGTAGGCCGACTATAGGGGCTTCAAAAACACCCTGGCGCAAATGGCATCATCTCCTAATTAGTATGCACTTGAAGTGCAAACATAGCACAACATTTTGCTGCAAACTGCGGCTCCATAAGTGTCCGCAGAGCCGAGTTATGACAAATTTGGCAAGGACACCTAAATCGGCCATTTTCTGAGATTTTGCCAAGGGGGGAGGACCAAGGCAAAATGCTCAAAAAAGTAGGCCGACTATAGGGGCTTCAAAAACACCCTGGCGCAAATGGCATCATCTCCTAATTAGTATGCACTTGAAGTGCAAACATAGCACAACATTTTGCTGCAAACTGCGGCTCCATAAGTGTCCGCAGAGCCGAGTTATGACAAATTTGGCAAGGACACCTAAATCGGCCATTTTCTGAGATTTTGCCAAGTGGGGACCAAGGCAAAATGCTCAAAAAAGTAGGCCGACTATAGGGGCTTCAAAAACACCCTGGCGCAAATGGCATCATCTCCTAATTAGTATGCACTTGAAGTGCAAACATAGCACAACATTTTGCTGCAAACTGCGGCTCCATAAGTGTCCGCAGAGCCGAGTTATGACAAATTTGGCAAGGACACCTAAATCGGCCATTTTCTGAGATTTTGCCAATGGGGGACCAAGGCAAAATGCTCAAAAAAGTAGGCCGACTATAGGGGCTTCAAAAACACCCTGGCGCAAATGGCATCATCTCCTAATTAGTATGCACTTGAAGTGCAAACATAGCACAACATTTTGCTGCAAACTGCGGCTCCATAAGTGTCCGCAGAGCCGAGTTATGACAAATTTGGCAAGGACACCTAAATCGGCCATTTTCTGAGATTTTGCCAAGGGGGGACCAAGGCAAAATGCTCAAAAAAGTAGGCCGACTATAGGGGCTTCAAAAACACCCTGGCGCAAATGGCATCATCTCCTAATTAGTATGCACTTGAAGTGCAAACATAGCACAACATTTTGCTGCAAACTGCGGCTCCATAAGTGTCCGCAGAGCCGAGTTATGACAAATTTGGCAAGGACACCTAAATCGGCCATTTTCTGAGATTTTGCCAAGGGGGGACCAAGGCAAAATGCTCAAAAAAGTAGGCCGACTATAGGGGCTTCAAAAACACCCTGGCGCAAATGGCATCATCTCCTAATTAGTATGCACTTAAAGTGCAAACATAGCACAACATTTTGCTGCAAACTGCGGCTCCATAAGTGTCCGCAGAGCCGAGTTATGACAAATTTGGCAAGGACACCTAAATCGGCCATTTTCTGAGATTTTGCCAAGGGGGGACCAAGGCAAAATGCTCAAAAAAGTAGGCCGACTATAGGGGCTTCAAAAACACCCTGGCGCAAATGGCATCATCTCCTAATTAGTATGCACTTGAAGTGCAAACATAGCACAACATTTTGCTGCAAACTGCGGCTCCATAAGTGTCCGCAGAGCCGAGTTATGACAAATTTGGCAAGGACACCTAAATCGGCCATTTTCTGAGATTTTGCCAAGGGGGGACCAAGGCAAAATGCTCAAAAAAGTAGGCCGACTATAGGGGCTTCAAAAACACCCTGGCGCAAATGGCATCATCTCCTAATTAGTATGCACTTGAAGTGCAAACATAGCACAACATTTTGCTGCAAACTGCGGCTCCATAAGTGTCCGCAGAGCCGAGTTATGACAAATTTGGCAAGGACACCTAAATCGGCCATTTTCTGAGATTTTGCCAAGGGGGGACCAAGGCAAAATGCTCAAAAAAGTAGGCCGACTATAGGGGCTTCTAAAACACCCTGGCGCAAATGGCATCATCTCCTAATTAGTATGCACTTGAAGTGCAAACATAGCACAACATTTTGCTGCAAACTGCGGCTCCATAAGTGTCCGCAGAGCCGAGTTATGACAAATTTGGCAAGGACACCTAAATCGGCCATTTTCTGAGATTTTGCCAAGGGGGGACCAAGGCAAAATGCTCAAAAAAGTAGGCCGACTATAGGGGCTTCAAAAACACCCTGGCGCAAATGGCATCATCTCCTAATTAGTATGCACTTGAAGTGCAAACATAGCACAACATTTTGCTGCAAACTGCGGCTCCATAAGTGTCCGCAGAGCCGAGTTATGACAAATTTGGCAAGGACACCTAAATCGGCCATTTTCTGAGATTTTGCCAAGGGGGGACCAAGGCAAAAAACTCAAAAAAGTAGGCCGACTATAGGGGCTTCAAAAACACCCTGGCGCAAATGGCATCATCTCCTAATTAGTATGCACTTGAAGTGCAAACATAGCACAACATTTTGCTGCAAACTGCGGCTCCATAAGTGTCCGCAGAGCCGAGTTATGACAAATTTGGCAAGGACACCTAAATCGGCCATTTTCTGAGATTTTGCCAAGGGGGGACCAAGGCAAAATGCTCAAAAAAGTAGGCCGACTATAGGGGCTTCAAAAACACCCTGGCGCAAATGGCATCATCTCTTAATTAGTATGCACTTGAAGTGCAAACATAGCACAACATTTTGCTGCAAACTGCGGCTCCATAAGTGTCCGCAGAGCCGAGTTATGACAAATTTGGCAAGGACACCTAAATCGGCCATTTTCTGAGATTTTGCCAAGGGGGGACCAAGGCAAAATGCTCAAAAAAGTAGGCCGACTATAGGGGCTTCAAAAACACCCTGGCGCAAATGGCATCATCTCCTAATTAGTATGCACTTGAAGTGCAAACATAGCACAACATTTTGCTGCAAACTGCGGCTCCATAAGTGTCCGCAGAGCCGAGTTATGACAAATTTGGCAAGGACACCTAAATCGGCCATTTTCTGAGATTTTGCCAAGGGGGGACCAAGGCAAAATGCTCAAAAAAGTAGGCCGACTATAGGGGCTTCAAAAACACCCTGGCGCAAATGGCATCATCTTTTAATTAGTATGCACTTAAAGTGCAAACATAGCACAACATTTTGCTGCAAACTGCGGCTCCATAAGTGTCCGCAGAGCCGAGTTATGACAAATTTGGCAAGGACACCTAAATCGGCCATTTTCTGAGATTTTGCCAAGGGGGGACCAAGGCAAAATGCTCAAAAAAGTAGGCCGACTATAGGGGCTTCTAAAACACCCTGGCGCAAATGGCATCATCTCCTAATTAGTATGCACTTGAAGTGCAAACATAGCACAACATTTTGCTGCAAACTGCGGCTCCATAAGTGTCCGCAGAGCCGAGTTATGACAAATTTGGCAAGGACACCTAAATCGGCCATTTTCTGAGATTTTGCCAAGGGGGGACCAAGGCAAAATGCTCAAAAAAGTAGGCCGACTATAGGGGCTTCAAAAACACCCTGGCGCAAATGGCATCATCTCCTAATTAGTATGCACTTGAAGTGCAAACATAGCACAACATTTTGCTGCAAACTGCGGCTCCATAAGTGTCCGCAGAGCCGAGTTATGACAAATTTGGCAAGGACACCTAAATCGGCCATTTTCTGAGATTTTGCCAAGGGGGGACCAAGGCAAAATGCTCAAAAAAGTAGGCCGACTATAGGGGCTTCAAAAACACCCTGTCGCAAATGGCATCATCTCCTAATTAGTATGCACTTAAAGTGCAAACATAGCACAACATTTTGCTGCAAACTGCGGCTCCATAAGTGTCCGCAGAGCCGAGTTATGACAAATTTGGCAAGGACACCTAAATCGGCCATTTTCTGAGATTTTGCCAAGGGGGGACCAAGGCAAAATGCTCAAAAAAGTAGGCCGACTATAGGGGCTTCAAAAACACCCTGTCGCAAATGGCATCATCTCCTAATTAGTATGCACTTGAAGTGCAAACATAGCACAACATTTTGCTGCAAACTGCGGCTCCATAAGTGTCCGCAGAGCCGAGTTATGACAAATTTGGCAAGGACACCTAAATCGGCCATTTTCTGAGATTTTGCCAAGGGGGGACCAAGGCAAAATGCTCTAAAAAGTAGGCCGACTATAGGGGCTTCAAAAACACCCTGGCGCAAATGGCATCATCTCCTAATTAGTATGCACTTGAAGTGCAAACATAGCACAACATTTTGCTGCAAACTGCGGCTCCATAAGTGTCCGCAGAGCCGAGTTATGACAAATTTGGCAAGGACACCTAAATCGGCCATTTTCTGAGATTTTGCCAAGGGGGGACCAAGGCAAAATGCTCAAAAAAGTAGGCCGACTATAGGGGCTTCAAAAACACCCTGGCGCAAATGGCATCATCTCCTAATTAGTATGCACTTGAAGTGCAAACATAGCACAACATTTTGCTGCAAACTGCGGCTCCATAAGTGTCCGCAGAGCCGAGTTATGACAAATTTGGCAAGGACACCTAAATCGGCCATTTTCTGAGATTTTGCCAAGGGGGGACCAAGGCAAAATGCTCAAAAAAGTAGGCCGACTATAGGGGCTTCAAAAACACCCTGGCGCAAATGGCATCATCTCCTAATTAGTATGCACTTGAAGTGCAAACATAGCACAACATTTTGCTGCAAACTGCGGCTCCATAAGTGTCCGCAGAGCCGAGTTATGACAAATTTGGCAAGGACACCTAAATCGGCCATTTTCTGAGATTTTGCCAAGGGGGGACCAAGGCAAAATGCTCAAAAAAGTAGGCCGACTATAGGGGCTTCAAAAACACCCTGGCGCAAATGGCATCATCTCTTAATTAGTATGCACTTGAAGTGCAAACATAGCACAACATTTTGCTGCAAACTGCGGCTCCATAAGTGTCCGCAGAGCCGAGTTATGACAAATTTGGCAAGGACACCTAAATCGGCCATTTTCTGAGATTTTGCCAAGGGGGGACCAAGGCAAAATGCTCAAAAAAGTAGGCCGACTATAGGGGCTTCAAAAACACCCTGGCGCAAATGGCATCATCTCCTAATTAGTATGCACTTGAAGTGCAAACATAGCACAACATTTTGCTGCAAACTGCGGCTCCATAAGTGTCCGCAGAGCCGAGTTATGACAAATTTGGCAAGGACACCTAAATCGGCCATTTTCTGAGATTTTGCCAAGGGGGGACCAAGGCAAAATGCTCAAAAAAGTAGGCCGACTATAGGGGCTTCAAAAACACCCTGGCGCAAATGGCATCATCTTTTAATTAGTATGCACTTAAAGTGCAAACATAGCACAACATTTTGCTGCAAACTGCGGCTCCATAAGTGTCCGCAGAGCCGAGTTATGACAAATTTGGCAAGGACACCTAAATCGGCCATTTTCTGAGATTTTGCCAAGGGGGGACCAAGGCAAAATGCTCAAAAAAGTAGGCCGACTATAGGGGCTTCTAAAACACCCTGGCGCAAATGGCATCATCTCCTAATTAGTATGCACTTGAAGTGCAAACATAGCACAACATTTTGCTGCAAACTGCGGCTCCATAAGTGTCCGCAGAGCCGAGTTATGACAAATTTGGCAAGGACACCTAAATCGGCCATTTTCTGAGATTTTGCCAAGGGGGGACCAAGGCAAAATGCTCAAAAAAGTAGGCCGACTATAGGGGCTTCAAAAACACCCTGGCGCAAATGGCATCATCTCCTAATTAGTATGCACTTGAAGTGCAAACATAGCACAACATTTTGCTGCAAACTGCGGCTCCATAAGTGTCCGCAGAGCCGAGTTATGACAAATTTGGCAAGGACACCTAAATCGGCCATTTTCTGAGATTTTGCCAAGGGGGGACCAAGGCAAAATGCTCAAAAAAGTAGGCCGACTATAGGGGCTTCAAAAACACCCTGTCGCAAATGGCATCATCTCCTAATTAGTATGCACTTGAAGTGCAAACATAGCACAACATTTTGCTGCAAACTGCGGCTCCATAAGTGTCCGCAGAGCCGAGTTATGACAAATTTGGCAAGGACACCTAAATCGGCCATTTTCTGAGATTTTGCCAAGGGGGGACCAAGGCAAAATGCTCAAAAAAGTAGGCCGACTATAGGGGCTTCAAAAAAACCCTGGCGCAAATGGCATCATCTCCTAATTAGTATGCACTTGAAGTGCAAACATAGCACAACATTTTGCTGCAAACTGCGGCTCCATAAGTGTCCGCAGAGCCGAGTTATGACAAATTTGGCAAGGACACCTAAATCGGCCATTTTCTGAGATTTTGCCAAGGGGGGACCAAGGCAAAATGCTCAAAAAAGTAGGCCGACTATAGGGGCTTCTAAAACACCCTGGCGCAAATGGCATCATCTCCTAATTAGTATGCACTTGAAGTGCAAACATAGCACAACATTTTGCTGCAAACTGCGGCTCCATAAGTGTCCGCAGAGCCGAGTTATGACAAATTTGGCAAGGACACCTAAATCGGCCATTTTCTGAGATTTTGCCAAGGGGGGACCAAGGCAAAATGCTCAAAAAAGTAGGCCGACTATAGGGGCTTCAAAAACACCCTGGCGCAAATGGCATCATCTCCTAATTAGTATGCACTTGAAGTGCAAACATAGCACAACATTTTGCTGCAAACTGCGGCTCCATAAGTGTCCGCAGAGCCGAGTTATGACAAATTTGGCAAGGACACCTAAATCGGCCATTTTCTGAGATTTTGCCAAGGGGGGACCAAGGCAAAATGCTCAAAAAAGTAGGCCGACTATAGGGGCTTCAAAAACACCCTGGCGCAAATGGCATCATCTCCTAATTAGTATGCACTTGAAGTGCAAACATAGCACAACATTTTGCTGCAAACTGCGGCTCCATAAGTGTCCGCAGAGCCGAGTTATGACAAATTTGGCAAGGACACCTAAATCGGCCATTTTCTGAGATTTTGCCAAGGGGGGACCAAGGCAAAATGCTCAAAAAAGTAGGCCGACTATAGGGGCTTCAAAAACACCCTGGCGCAAATGGCATCATCTCCTAATTAGTATGCACTTGAAGTGCAAACATAGCACAACATTTTGCTGCAAACTGCGGCTCCATAAGTGTCCGCAGAGCCGAGTTATGACAAATTTGGCAAGGACACCTAAATCGGCCATTTTCTGAGATTTTGCCAAGGGGGGACCAAGGCAAAATGCTCAAAAAAGTAGGCCGACTATAGGGGCTTCAAAAACACCCTGGCGCAAATGGCATCATCTCCTAATTAGTATGCACTTGAAGTGCAAACATAGCACAACATTTTGCTGCAAACTGCGGCTCCATAAGTGTCCGCAGAGCCGAGTTATGACAAATTTGGCAAGGACACCTAAATCGGCCATTTTCTGAGATTTTGCCAAGGGGTGACCAAGGCAAAATGCTCAAAAAAGTAGGCCGACTATAGGGGCTTCAAAAACACCCTGGCGCAAATGGCATCATCTCCTAATTAGTATGCACTTGAAGTGCAAACATAGCACAACATTTTGCTGCAAACTGCGGCTCCATAAGTGTCCGCAGAGCCGAGTTATGACAAATTTGGCAAGGACACCTAAATCGGCCATTTTCTGAGATTTTGCCAAGGGGGGACCAAGGCAAAATGCTCAAAAAAGTAGGCCGACTATAGGGGCTTCTAAAACACCCTGGCGCAAATGGCATCATCTCCTAATTAGTATGCACTTGAAGTGCAAACATAGCACAACATTTTGCTGCAAACTGCGGCTCCATAAGTGTCCGCAGAGCCGAGTTATGACAAATTTGGCAAGGACACCTAAATCGGCCATTTTCTGAGATTTTGCCAAGGGGGGACCAAGGCAAAATGCTCAAAAAAGTAGGCCGACTATAGGGGCTTCAAAAACACCCTGGCGCAAATGGCATCATCTCCTAATTAGTATGCACTTGAAGTGCAAACATAGCACAACATTTTGCTGCAAACTGCGGCTCCATAAGTGTCCGCAGAGCCGAGTTATGACAAATTTGGCAAGGACACCTAAATCGGCCATTTTCTGAGATTTTGCCAAGGGGGGACCAAGGCAAAATGCTCAAAAAAGTAGGCCGACTATAGGGGCTTCAAAAACACCCTGGCGCAAATGGCATCATCTCCTAATTAGTATGCACTTAAAGTGCAAACATAGCACAACATTTTGCTGCAAACTGCGGCTCCATAAGTGTCCGCAGAGCCGAGTTATGACAAATTTGGCAAGGACACCTAAATCGGCCATTTTCTGAGATTTTGCCAAGGGGGGACCAAGGCAAAATGCTCAAAAAAGTAGGCCGACTATAGGGGCTTCAAAAACACCCTGGCGCAAATGGCATCATCTCCTAATTAGTATGCACTTGAAGTGCAAACATAGCACAACATTTTGCTGCAAACTGCGGCTCCATAAGTGTCCGCAGAGCCGAGTTATGACAAATTTGGCAAGGACACCTAAATCGGCCATTTTCTGAGATTTTGCCAAGGGGGGACCAAGGCAAAATGCTCAAAAAAGTAGGCCGACTATAGGGGCTTCAAAAACACCCTGGCGCAAATGGCATCATCTCCTGATTAGTATGCACTTGAAGTGCAAACATAGCACAACATTTTGCTGCAAACTGCGGCTCCATAAGTGTCCGCAGAGCCGAGTTATGACAAATTTGGCAAGGACACCTAAATCGGCCATTTTCTGAGATTTTGCCAAGGGGGGACCAAGGCAAAATGCTCAAAAAAGTAGGCCGACTATAGGGGCTTCAAAAACACCCTGGCGCAAATGGCATCATCTCCTAATTAGTATGCACTTGAAGTGCAAACATAGCACAACATTTTGCTGCAAACTGCGGCTCCATAAGTGTCCGCAGAGCCGAGTTATGACAAATTTGGCAAGGACACCTAAATCGGCCATTTTCTGAGATTTTGCCAAGGGGGGACCAAGGCAAAATGCTCAAAAAAGTAGGCCGACTATAGGGGCTTCAAAAACACCCTGGCGCAAATGGCATCATCTCCTAATTAGTATGCACTTGAAGTGCAAACATAGCACAACATTTTGCTGCAAACTGCGGCTCCATAAGTGTCCGCAGAGCCGAGTTATGACAAATTTGGCAAGGACACCTAAATCGGCCATTTTCTGAGATTTTGCCAAGGGGGGACCAAGGCAAAATGCTCAAAAAAGTAGGCCGACTATAGGGGCTTCAAAAACACCCTGGCGCAAATGGCATCATCTCCTAATTAGTATGTACTTGAAGTGCAAACATAGCACAACATTTTGCTGCAAACTGCGGCTCCATAAATGTCCGCAGAGCCGAGTTATGACAAATTTGGCAAGGACACCTAAATCGGCCATTTTCTGAGATTTTGCCAAGGGGGGACCAAGGCAAAATGCTCAAAAAAGTAGGCCGACTATAGGGGCTTCAAAAACACCCTGGCGCAAATGGCATCATCTCCTAATTAGTATGCACTTGAAGTGCAAACATAGCACAACATTTTGCTGCAAACTGCGGCTCCATAAGTGTCCGCAGAGCCGAGTTATGACAAATTTGGCAAGGACACCTAAATCGGCCATTTTCTGAGATTTTGTTAAGGGGGGACCAAGGCAAAATGCTCAAAAAAGTAGGCCGACTATAGGGGCTTCAAAAACACCCTGGCGCAAATGGCATCATCTCCTAATTAGTATGCACTTGAAGTGCAAACATAGCACAACATTTTGCTGCAAACTGCGGCTCCATAAATGTCCGCAGAGCCGAGTTATGACAAATTTGGCAAGGACACCTAAATCGGCCATTTTCTGAGATTTTGCCAAGGGGGGACCAAGGCAAAATGCTCAAAAAAGTAGGCCGACTATAGGGGCTTCAAAAACACCCTGGCGCAAATGGCATCATCTCCTAATTAGTATGCACTTGAAGTGCAAACATAGCACAACATTTTGCTGCAAACTGCGGCTCCATAAGTGTCCGCAGAGCCGAGTTATGACAAATTTGGCAAGGACACCTAAATCGGCCATTTTCTGAGATTTTGCCAAGGGGGGACCAAGGCAAAATGCTCAAAAAAGTAGGCCGACTATAGGGGCTTCAAAAACACCCTGGCGCAAATGGCATCATCTCCTAATTAGTATGCACTTGAAGTGCAAACATAGCACAACATTTTGCTGCAAACTGCGGCTCCATAAATGTCCGCAGAGCCGAGTTATGACAAATTTGGCAAGGACACCTAAATCGGCCATTTTCTGAGATTTTGCCAAGGGGGGACCAAGGCAAAATGCTCAAAAAAGTAGGCCGACTATAGGGGCTTCAAAAACACCCTGGCGCAAATGGCATCATCTCCTAATTAGTATGCACTTGAAGTGCAAACATAGCACAACATTTTGCTGCAAACTGCGGCTCCATAAGTGTCCGCAGAGCCGAGTTATGACAAATTTGGCAAGGACACCTAAATCGGCCATTTTCTGAGATTTTGCCAAGGGGGGACCAAGGCAAAATGCTCAAAAAAGTAGGCCGACTATAGGGGCTTCAAAAACACCCTGGCGCAAATGGCATCATCTCCTAATTAGTATGCACTTGAAGTGCAAACATAGCACAACATTTTGCTGCAAACTGCGGCTCCATAAGTGTCTGCAGAGCCGAGTTATGACAAATTTGGCAAGGACACCTAAATCGGCCATTTTCTGAGATTTTGCCAAGGGGGGACCAAGGCAAAATGCTCAAAAAAGTAGGCCGACTATAGGGGCTTCAAAAACACCCTGGCGCAAATGGCATCATCTCCTAATTAGTATGCACTTGAAGTGCAAACATAGCACAACATTTTGCTGCAAACTGCGGCTCCATAAATGTCCGCAGAGCCGAGTTATGACAAATTTGGCAAGGACACCTAAATCGGCCATTTTCTGAGATTTTGCCAAGGGGGGACCAAGGCAAAATGCTCAAAAAAGTAGGCCGACTATAGGGGCTTCAAAAACACCCTGGCGCAAATGGCATCATCTCCTAATTAGTATGCACTTGAAGTGCAAACATAGCACAACATTTTGCTGCAAACTGCGGCTCCATAAGTGTCCGCAGAGCCGAGTTATGACAAATTTGGCAAGGACACCTAAATTGGTTATTTTCTGAGATTTTGCCAAGGGGGGACCAAGGCAAAATGCTCAAAAAAGTAGGCCGACTATAGGGGCTTCAAAAACACCCTGGCGCAAATGGCATCATCTCCTAATTAGTATGCACTTGAAGTGCAAACATAGCACAACATTTTGCTGCAAACTGCGGCTCCATACGTGTCCGCAGAGCCGAGTTATGACAAATTTGGCAAGGACACCTAAATCGGCCATTTTCTGAGATTTTGCCAAGGGGGGACCAAGACAAAATGCTCAAAAAAGTAGGCCGACTATAGGGGCTTCAAAAACACCCTGGCGCAAATGGCATCATCTCCTAATTAGTATGCACTTGAAGTGCAAACATAGCACAACATTTTGCTGCAAACTGCGGCTCCATAAGTGTCCGCAGAGCCGAGTTATGACAAATTTGGCAAGGACACCTAAATCGGCCATTTTCTGAGATTTTGCCAAGGGGGGACCAAGGCAAAATGCTCAAAAAAGTAGGCCGACTATAGGGGCTTCAAAAACACCCTGGCGCAAATGGCATCATCTCCTAATTAGTATGCACTTAAAGTGCAAACATAGCACAACATTTTGCTGCAAACTGCGGCTCCATAAGTGTCCGCAGAGCCGAGTTATGACAAATTTGGCAAGGACACCTAAATCGGCCATTTTCTGAGATTTTGCCAAGGGGGGACCAAGGCAAAATGCTCAAAAAAGTAGGCCGACTATAGGGGCTTCAAAAACACCCTGGCGCAAATGGCATCATCTCCTAATTAGTATGCACTTGAAGTGCAAACATAGCACAACATTTTGCTGCAAACTGCGGCTCCATAAGTGTCCGCAGAGCCGAGTTATGACAAATTTGGCAAGGACACCTAAATCGGCCATTTTCTGAGATTTTGCCAAGGGGGGACCAAGGCAAAATGCTCAAAAAAGTAGGCCGACTATAGGGGCTTCAAAAACACCCTGGCGCAAATGGCATCATCTCCTAATTAGTATGCACTTGAAGTGCAAACATAGCACAACATTTTGCTGCAAACTGCGGCTCCATAAGTGTCCGCAGAGCCGAGTTATGACAAATTTGGCAAGGACACCTAAATCGGCCATTTTCTGAGATTTTGCCAAGGGGGGACCAAGGCAAAATGCTCAAAAAAGTAGGCCGACTATAGGGGCTTCAAAAACACCCTGGCGCAAATGGCATCATCTCCTAATTAGTATGCACTTGAAGTGCAAACATAGCACAACATTTTGCTGCAAACTGCGGCTCCATAAGTGTCCGCAGAGCCGAGTTATGACAAATTTGGCAAGGACACCTAAATCGGCCATTTTCTGAGATTTTGCAAGGGGGGGGACCAAGGCAAAATGCTCAAAAAAGTAGGCCGACTATAGGGGCTTCAAAAACACCCTGGCGCAAATGGCATCATCTCCTAATTAGTATGCACTTGAAGTGCAAACATAGCACAACATTTTGCTGCAAACTGCGGCTCCATAAGTGTCCGCAGAGCCGAGTTATGACAAATTTGGCAAGGACACCTAAATCGGCCATTTTCTGAGATTTTGCCAAGGGGGGACCAAGGCAAAATGCTCAAAAAAGTAGGCCGACTATAGGGGCTTCAAAAACACCCTGACGCAAATGGCATCATCTCCTAATTAGTATGCACTTGAAGTGCAAACATAGCACAACATTTTGCTGCAAACTGCGGCTCCATAAGTGTCCGCAGAGCCGAGTTATGACAAATTTGGCAAGGACACCTAAATCGGCCATTTTCTGAGATTTTGCCAAGGGGGGACCAAGGCAAAATGCTCAAAAAAGTAGGCCGACTATAGGGGCTTCAAAAACACCCTGGCGCAAATGGCATCATCTCCTAATTAGTATGCACTTGAAGTGCAAACATAGCACAACATTTTGCTGCAAACTGCGGCTCCATAAGTGTCCGCAGAGCCGAGTTATGACAAATTTGGCAAGGACACCTAAATCGGCCATTTTCTGAGATTTTGCCAAGGGGGACCAAGGCAAAATGCTCAAAAAAGTAGGCCGACTATAGGGGCTTCAAAAACACCCTGGCGCAAATGGCATCATCTCCTAATTAGTATGCACTTGAAGTGCAATCATAGCACAACATTTTGCTGCAAACTGCGGCTCCATAAGTGTCCGCAGAGCCGAGTTATGACAACTTTGGCAAGGACACCTAAATCGGCCATTTTCTGAGATTTTGCCAAGGGGGGACCAAGGCAAAATGCTCAAAAAAGTAGGCCGACTATAGGGGCTTCAAAAACACCCTGGCGCAAATGGCATCATCTCCTAATTAGTATGCACTTGAAGTGCAAACATAGCACAACATTTTGCTGCAAACTGCGGCTCCATAAGTGTCCGCAGAGCCGAGTTATGACAAATTTGGCAAGGACACCTAAATCGGCCATTTTCTGAGATTTTGCCAAGGGGGGACCAAGGCAAAATGCTCAAAAAAGTAGGCCGACTATAGGGGCTTCAAAAACACACTGGCGCAAATGGCATCATCTCCTAATTAGTATGCACTTGAAGTGCAAACATAGCACAACATTTTGCTGCAAACTGCGGCTCCATAAGTGTCCGCAGAGCCGAGTTATGACAAATTTGGCAAGGACACCTAAATCGGCCATTTTCTGAGATTTTGCCAAGGGGGGACCAAGGCAAAATGCTCAAAAAAGTAGGCCGACTATAGGGGCTTCAAAAACACCCTGGCGCAAATGGCATCATCTCCTAATTAGTATGCACTTGAAGTGCAAACATAGCACAACATTTTGCTGCAAACTGCGGCTCCATAAGTGTCCGCAGAGCCGAGTTATGACAAATTTGGCAAGGACACCTAAATCGGCCATTTTCTGAGATTTTGCCAAGGGGGGACCAAGGCAAAATGCTCAAAAAAGTAGGCCGACTATAGGGGCTTCAAAAACACCCTGGCGCAAATGGCATCATCTCCTAATTAGTATGCACTTAAAGTGCAAACATAGCACAACATTTTGCTGCAAACTGCGGCTCCATAAGTGTCCGCAGAGCCGAGTTATGACAAATTTGGCAAGGACACCTAAATCGGCCATTTTCTGAGATTTTGCCAAGGGGGGACCAAGGCAAAATGCTCAAAAAAGTAGGCCGACTATAGGGGCTTCAAAAACACCCTGGCGCAAATGGCATCATCTCCTAATTAGTATGCACTTGAAGTGCAAACATAGCACAACATTTTGCTGCAAACTGCGGCTCCATAAGTGTCCGCAGAGCCGAGTTATGACAAATTTGGCAAGGACACCTAAATCGGCCATTTTCTGAGATTTTGCCAAGGGGGGACCAAGGCAAAATGCTCAAAAAAGTAGGCCGACTATAGGGGCTTCAAAAACACCCTGGCGCAAATGGCATCATCTCCTAATTAGTATGCACTTGAAGTGCAAACATAGCACAACATTTTGCTGCAAACTGCGGCTCCATAAGTGTCCGCAGAGCCGAGTTATGACAAATTTGGCAAGGACACCTAAATCGGCCATTTTCTGAGATTTTGCCAAGGGGGGACCAAGGCAAAATGCTCAAAAAAGTAGGTCGACTATAGGGGCTTAAAAAACACCCTGGCGCAAATGGCATCATCTCCTAATTAGTATGCACTTGAAGTGCAAACATAGCACAACATTTTGCTGCAAACTGCGGCTCCATAAGTGTCCGCAGAGCCGAGTTATGACAAATTTGGCAAGGACACCTAAATCGGCCATTTTCTGAGATTTTGCCAAGGGGGGACCAAGGCAAAATGCTCAAAAAAGTAGGCCGACTATAGGGGCTTCAAAAACACCCTGGCGCAAATGGCATCATCTCCTAATTAGTATGCACTTGAAGTGCAAACATAGCACAACATTTTGCTGCAAACTGCGGCTCCATAAGTGTCCGCAGAGCCGAGTTATGACAAATTTGGCAAGGACACCTAAATCGGCCATTTTCTGAGATTTTGCCAAGGGGGGACCAAGGCAAAATGCTCAAAAAAGTAGGTCGACTATAGGGGCTTCAAAAACACCCTGGCGCAAATGGCATCATCTCCTAATTAGTATGCACTTGAAGTGCAAACATAGCACAACATTTTGCTGCAAACTGCGGCTCCATAAGTGTCCGCAGAGCCGAGTTATGACAAATTTGGCAAGGACACCTAAATCGGCCATTTTCTGAGATTTTGCCAAGGGGGGACCAAGGCAAAATGCTCAAAAAAGTAGGCCGACTATAGGGGCTTCAAAAACACCCTGGCGCAAATGGCATCATCTCCTAATTAGTATGCACTTGAAGTGCAAACATAGCACAACATTTTGCTGCAAACTGCGGCTCCATAAGTGTCCGCAGAGCCGAGTTATGACAAATTTGGCAAGGACACCTAAATCGGCCATTTTCTGAGATTTTGCCAAGGGGGGACCAAGGCAAAATGCTCAAAAAAGTAGGCCGACTATAGGGGCTTCAAAAACACCCTGGCGCAAATGGCATCATCTCCTAATTAGTATGCACTTGAAGTGCAAACATAGCACAACATTTTGCTGCAAACTGCGGCTCCATAAGTGTCCGCAGAGCCGAGTTATGACAAATTTGGCAAGGACACCTAAATCGGCCATTTTCTGAGATTTTGCCAAGGGGGGACCAAGGCAAAATGCTCAAAAAAGTAGGCCGACTATAGGGGCTTCAAAAACACCCTGGCGCAAATGGCATCATCTCCTAATTAGTATGCACTTGAAGTGCAAACATAGCACAACATTTTGCTGCAAACTGCGGCTCCATAAGTGTCCGCAGAGCCGAGTTATGACAAATTTGGCAAGGACACCTAAATCGGCCATTTTCTGAGATTTTGCCAAGGGGGGACCAAGGCAAAATGCTCAAAAAAGTAGGCCGACTATAGGGGCTTCAAAAACACCCTGTCGCAAATGGCATCATCTCCTAATTAGTATGCACTTGAAGTGCAAACATAGCACAACATTTTGCTGCAAACTGCGGCTCCATAAGTGACCGCAGAGCCGAGTTATGACAAATTTGGCAAGGACACCTAAATCGGCCATTTTCTGAGATTTTGCCAAGGGGGGA
Organism: Micromussa lordhowensis; assembly: GCA_964020085.1. Taxonomy (NCBI): domain Eukaryota; kingdom Metazoa; phylum Cnidaria; class Anthozoa; order Scleractinia; family Lobophylliidae; genus Micromussa; species Micromussa lordhowensis. The sequence goes on along the minus strand of CAXHUQ010000912.1, from coordinate 7,136 downwards.
CCAAGGCAAAATGCTCAAAAAAGTAGGCCGACTATAGGGGCTTCAAAAACACCCTGGCGCAAATGGCATCATCTCCTAATTAGTATGCACTTGAAGTGCAAACATAGCACAACATTTTGCTGCAAACTGCGGCTCCATAAGTGTCCGCAGAGCCGAGTTATGACAAATTTGGCAAGGACACCTAAATCGGCCATTTTCTGAGATTTTGCCAAGGGGGGACCAAGGCAAAATGCTCAAAAAAGTAGGCCGACTATAGGGGCTTCAAAAACACCCTGGCGCAAATGGCATCATCTCCCAATTAGTATGCACTTAAAGTGCAAACATAGCACAACATTTTGCTGCAAACTGCGGCTCCATAAGTGTCCGCAGAGCCGAGTTATGACAAATTTGGCAAGGACACCTAAATCGGCCATTTTCTGAGATTTTGCCAAGGGGGGACCAAGGCAAAATGCTCAAAAAAGTAGGCCGACTATAGGGGCTTCAAAAACACCCTGGCGCAAATGGCATCATCTCCTAATTAGTATGCACTTGAAGTGCAAACATAGCACAACATTTTGCTGCAAACTGCGGCTCCATAAGTGTCCGCAGAGCCGAGTTATGACAAATTTGGCAAGGACACCTAAATCGGCCATTTTCTGAGATTTTGCCAAGGGGGGACCAAGGCAAAATGCTCAAAAAAGTAGGCCGACTATAGGGGCTTCAAAAACACCCTGGCGCAAATGGCATCATCTCCTAATTAGTATGCACTTGAAGTGCAAACATAGCACAACATTTTGCTGCAAACTGCGGCTCCATAAGTGTCCGCAGAGCCGAGTTATGACAAATTTGGCAAGGACACCTAAATCGGCCATTTTCTGAGATTTTGCCAAGGGGGGACCAAGGCAAAATGCTCAAAAAAGTAGGCCGACTATAGGGGCTTCAAAAACACCCTGGCGCAAATGGCATCATCTCCTAATTAGTATGCACTTGAAGTGCAAACATAGCACAACATTTTGCTGCAAACTGCGGCTCCATAAGTGTCCGCAGAGCCGAGTTATGACAAATTTGGCAAGGACACCTAAATCGGCCATTTTCTGAGATTTTGCCAAGGGGGGACCAAGGCAAAATGCTCAAAAAAGTAGGCCGACTATAGGGGCTTCAAAAACACCCTGGCGCAAATGGCATCATCTCCTAATTAGTATGCACTTGAAGTGCAAACATAGCACAACATTTTGCTGCAAACTGCGGCTCCATAAGTGTCCGCAGAGCCGAGTTATGACAAATTTGGCAAGGACACCTAAATCGGCCATTTTCTGAGATTTTGCCAAGGGGGGACCAAGGCAAAATGCTCAAAAAAGTAGGTCGACTATAGGGGCTTAAAAAACACCCTGGCGCAAATGGCATCATCTCCTAATTAGTATGCACTTGAAGTGCAAACATAGCACAACATTTTGCTGCAAACTGCGGCTCCATAAGTGTCCGCAGAGCCGAGTTATGACAAATTTGGCAAGGACACCTAAATCGGCCATTTTCTGAGATTTTGCCAAGGGGGGACCAAGGCAAAATGCTCAAAAAAGTAGGCCGACTATAGGGGCTTCAAAAACACCCTGGCGCAAATGGCATCATCTCCTAATTAGTATGCACTTGAAGTGCAAACATAGCACAACATTTTGCTGCAAACTGCGGCTCCATAAGTGTCCGCAGAGCCGAGTTATGACAAATTTGGCAAGGACACCTAAATCGGCCATTTTCTGAGATTTTGCCAAGGGGGGACCAAGGCAAAATGCTCAAAAAAGTAGGTCGACTATAGGGGCTTCAAAAACACCCTGGCGCAAATGGCATCATCTCCTAATTAGTATGCACTTGAAGTGCAAACATAGCACAACATTTTGCTGCAAACTGCGGCTCCATAAGTGTCCGCAGAGCCGAGTTATGACAAATTTGGCAAGGACACCTAAATCGGCCATTTTCTGAGATTTTGCCAAGGGGGGACCAAGGCAAAATGCTCAAAAAAGTAGGCCGACTATAGGGGCTTCAAAAACACCCTGGCGCAAATGGCATCATCTCCTAATTAGTATGCACTTGAAGTGCAAACATAGCACAACATTTTGCTGCAAACTGCGGCTCCATAAGTGTCCGCAGAGCCGAGTTATGACAAATTTGGCAAGGACACCTAAATCGGCCATTTTCTGAGATTTTGCCAAGGGGGGACCAAGGCAAAATGCTCAAAAAAGTAGGCCGACTATAGGGGCTTCAAAAACACCCTGGCGCAAATGGCATCATCTCCTAATTAGTATGCACTTGAAGTGCAAACATAGCACAGCATTTTGCTGCAAACTGCGGCTCCATAAGTGTCCGCAGAGCCGAGTTATGACAAATTTGGCAAGGACACCTAAATCGGCCATTTTCTGAGATTTTGCCAAGGGGGGACCAAGGCAAAATGCTCAAAAAAGTAGGCCGACTATAGGGGCTTCAAAAACACCCTGGCGCAAATGGCATCATCTCCTAATTAGTATGCACTTGAAGTGCAAACATAGCACAACATTTTGCTGCAAACTGCGGCTCCATAAGTGTCCGCAGAGCCGAGTTATGACAAATTTGGCAAGGACACCTAAATCGGCCATTTTCTGAGATTTTGCCAAGGGGGGACCAAGGCAAAATGCTCAAAAAAGTAGGCCGACTATAGGGGCTTCAAAAACACCCTGGCGCAAATGGCATCATCTCCTAATTAGTATGCACTTGAAGTGCAAACATAGCACAGCATTTTGCTGCAAACTGCGGCTCCATAAGTGTCCGCAGAGCCGAGTTATGACAAATTTGGCAAGGACACCTAAATCGGCCATTTTCTGAGATTTTGCCAAGGGGGGACCAAGGCAAAATGCTCAAAAAAGTAGGCCGACTATAGGGGCTTCAAAAACACCCTGGCGCAAATGGCATCATCTCCTAATTAGTATGCACTTGAAGTGCAAACATAGCACAACATTTTGCTGCAAACTGCGGCTCCATAAGTGTCCGCAGAGCCGAGTTATGACAAATTTGGCAAGGACACCTAAATCGGCCATTTTCTGAGATTTTGCCAAGGGGGGACCAAGGCAAAATGCTCAAAAAAGTAGGCCGACTATAGGGGCTTCAAAAACACCCTGGCGCAAATGGCATCATCTCCTAATTAGTATGCACTTGAAGTGCAAACATAGCACAACATTTTGCTGCAAACTGCGGCTCCATAAGTGTCCGCAGAGCCGAGTTATGACAAATTTGGCAAGGACACCTAAATCGGCCATTTTCTGAGATTTTGCCAAGGGGGGACCAAGGCAAAATGCTCAAAAAAGTAGGCCGACTATAGGGGCTTCAAAAACACCCTGGCGCAAATGGCATCATCTCCTAATTAGTATGCACTTGAAGTGCAAACATAGCACAACATTTTGCTGCAAACTGCGGCTCCATAAGTGTCCGCAGAGCCGAGTTATGACAAATTTGGCAAGGACACCTAAATCGGCCATTTTCTGAGATTTTGCCAAGGGGGGACCAAGGCAAAATGCTCAAAAAAGTAGGCCGACTATAGGGGCTTCAAAAACACCCTGGCGCAAATGGCATCATCTCCTAATTAGTATGCACTTGAAGTGCAAACATAGCACAACATTTTGCTGCAAACTGCGGCTCCATAAGTGTCCGCAGAGCCGAGTTATGACAAATTTGGCAAGGACACCTAAATCGGCCATTTTCTGAGATTTTGCCAAGGGGGGACCAAGGCAAAATGCTCAAAAAAGTAGGCCGACTATAGGGGCTTCAAAAACACCCTGGCGCAAATGGCATCATCTCCTAATTAGTATGCACTTGAAGTGCAAACATAGCACAACATTTTGCTGCAAACTGCGGCTCCATAAGTGTCCGCAGAGCCGAGTTATGACAAATTTGGCAAGGACACCTAAATCGGCCATTTTCTGAGATTTTGCCAAGGGGGGACCAAGGCAAAATGCTCAAAAAAGTAGGCCGACTATAGGGGCTTCAAAAACACCCTGGCGCAAATGGCATCATCTCCTAATTAGTATGCACTTGAAGTGCAAACATAGCACAACATTTTGCTGCAAACTGCGGCTCCATAAGTGTCCGCAGAGCCGAGTTATGACAAATTTGGCAAGGACACCTAAATCGGCCATTTTCTGAGATTTTGCCAAGGGGGGACCAAGGCAAAATGCTCAAAAAAGTAGGCCGACTATAGGGGCTTCAAAAACACCCTGGCGCAAATGGCATCATCTCCTAATTAGTATGCACTTGAAGTGCAAACATAGCACAACATTTTGCTGCAAACTGCGGCTCCATAAGTGTCCGCAGAGCCGAGTTATGACAAATTTGGCAAGGACACCTAAATCGGCCATTTTCTGAGATTTTGCCAAGGGGGGACCAAGGCAAAATGCTCAAAAAAGTAGGCCGACTATAGGGGCTTCAAAAACACCCTGGCGCAAATGGCATCATCTCCTAATTAGTATGCACTTGAAGTGCAAACATAGCACAACATTTTGCTGCAAACTGCGGCTCCATAAGTGTCCGCAGAGCCGAGTTATGACAAATTTGGCAAGGACACCTAAATCGGCCATTTTCTGAGATTTTGCCAAGGGGGGACCAAGGCAAAATGCTCAAAAAAGTAGGCCGACTATAGGGGCTTCAAAAACACCCTGGCGCAAATGGCATCATCTCCTAATTAGTATGCACTTGAAGTGCAAACATAGCACAACATTTTGCTGCAAACTGCGGCTCCATAAGTGTCCGCAGAGCCGAGTTATGACAAATTTGGCAAGGACACCTAAATCGGCCATTTTCTGAGATTTTGCCAAGGGGGGACCAAGGCAAAATGCTCAAAAAAGTAGGCCGACTATAGGGGCTTCAAAAACACCCTGGCGCAAATGGCATCATCTCCTAATTAGTATGCACTTGAAGTGCAAACATAGCACAACATTTTGCTGCAAACTGCGGCTCCATAAGTGTCCGCAGAGCCGAGTTATGACAAATTTGGCAAGGACACCTAAATCGGCCATTTTCTGAGATTTTGCCAAGGGGGGACCAAGGCAAAATGCTCAAAAAAGTAGGCCGACTATAGGGGCTTCAAAAACACCCTGTCGCAAATGGCATCATCTCCTAATTAGTATGCACTTGAAGTGCAAACATAGCACAACATTTTGCTGCAAACTGCGGCTCCATAAGTGTCCGCAGAGCCGAGTTATGACAAATTTGGCAAGGACACCTAAATCGGCCATTTTCTGAGATTTTGCCAAGGGGGGACCAAGGCAAAATGCTCAAAAAAGTAGGCCGACTATAGGGGCTTCAAAAACACCCTGTCGCAAATGGCATCATCTCCTAATTAGTATGCACTTGAAGTGCAAACATAGCACAACATTTTGCTGCAAACTGCGGCTCCATAAGTGTCCGCAGAGCCGAGTTATGACAAATTTGGCAAGGACACCTAAATCGGCCATTTTCTGAGATTTTGCCAAGGGGGGACCAAGGCAAAATGCTCAAAAAAGTAGGCCGACTATAGGGGCTTCAAAAACACCCTGGCGCAAATGGCATCATCTCCTAATTAGTATGCACTTGAAGTGCAAACATAGCACAACATTTTGCTGCAAACTGCGGCTCCATAAGTGTCCGCAGAGCCGAGTTATGACAAATTTGGCAAGGACACCTAAATCGGCCATTTTCTGAGATTTTGCCAAGGGGGGACCAAGGCAAAATGCTCAAAAAAGTAGGCCGACTATAGGGGCTTCAAAAACACCCTGGCGCAAATGGCATCATCTCCTAATTAGTATGCACTTGAAGTGCAAACATAGCACAACATTTTGCTGCAAACTGCGGCTCCATAAGTGTCCGCAGAGCCGAGTTATGACAAATTTGGCAAGGACACCTAAATCGGCCATTTTCTGAGATTTTGCCAAGGGGGGACCAAGGCAAAATGCTCAAAAAAGTAGGCCGACTATAGGGGCTTCAAAAACACCCTGGCGCAAATGGCATCATCTCCTAATTAGTATGCACTTGAAGTGCAAACATAGCACAACATTTTGCTGCAAACTGCGGCTCCATAAGTGTCCGCAGAGCCGAGTTATGACAAATTTGGCAAGGACACCTAAATCGGCCATTTTCTGAGATTTTGCCAAGGGGGGACCAAGGCAAAATGCTCAAAAAAGTAGGCCGACTATAGGGGCTTCAAAAACACCCTGGCGCAAATGGCATCATCTCCTAATTAGTATGCACTTGAAGTGCAAACATAGCACAACATTTTGCTGCAAACTGCGGCTCCATAAGTGTCCGCAGAGCCGAGTTATGACAAATTTGGCAAGGACACCTAAATCGGCCATTTTCTGAGATTTTGCCAAGGGGGGACCAAGGCAAAATGCTCAAAAAAGTAGGCCGACTATAGGGGCTTCAAAAACACCCTGGCGCAAATGGCATCATCTCCTAATTAGTATGCACTTGAAGTGCAAACATAGCACAACATTTTGCTGCAAACTGCGGCTCCATAAGTGTCCGCAGAGCCGAGTTATGACAAATTTGGCAAGGACACCTAAATCGGCCATTTTCTGAGATTTTGCCAAGGGGGGACCAAGGCAAAATGCTCAAAAAAGTAGGCCGACTATAGGGGCTTCAAAAACACCCTGGCGCAAATGGCATCATCTCCTAATTAGTATGCACTTGAAGTGCAAACATAGCACAACATTTTGCTGCAAACTGCGGCTCCATAAGTGTCCGCAGAGCCGAGTTATGACAAATTTGGCAAGGACACCTAAATCGGCCATTTTCTGAGATTTTGCCAAGGGGGGACCAAGGCAAAATGCTCAAAAAAGTAGGCCGACTATAGGGGCTTCAAAAACACCCTGGCGCAAATGGCATCATCTCCTAATTAGTATGCACTTGAAGTGCAAACATAGCACAACATTTTGCTGCAAACTGCGGCTCCATAAGTGTCCGCAGAGCCGAGTTATGACAAATTTGGCAAGGACACCTAAATCGGCCATTTTCTGAGATTTTGCCAAGGGGGGACCAAGGCAAAATGCTCAAAAAAGTAGGCCGACTATAGGGGCTTCAAAAACACCCTGGCGCAAATGGCATCATCTCCTAATTAGTATGCACTTGAAGTGCAAACATAGCACAACATTTTGCTGCAAACT
>CAXHUQ010000911.1:0-18614 GCA_964020085.1 Micromussa lordhowensis | reverse complement strand
TCCCGAGCCTTTAGGCGAGGGAAATTATCAGAATTTTGACAAAACGCAAGTGAAATTATTTCTTAATTTCACGAGAAAACCATTTGATTACTTTTTAATATCGTGGGTGACAAATTACGCTTGTTTACACACGGAGGCGTAACATCGCTCGAGCACTTTATCCAACTGCTCAGGTGGAATCATCTCCAGGTTTTCTCAAGGCTATTTTCGTCACACCAGTTGTCAAAAACCCTCACCCAGTTAGTTGTGCTCTTTCGCGTATTTAAGTTTTCTGCGGCTTCTTTTAACTTCATCGTTTGTAACTTTCTTGAATCTCGACGCCATCTTGGCACTGATCGAGCGACAGAGGTTGGCATTGGAATTTTTATAATTTCACATGTGAAATTATAAATTAATGCTGAAATTTCGCGCCAAAATTAAGGAGTAATTTGTCACCCATGATATTATGGGAGTAAGCGTAGCGAACGAGAGATATTTGTCAACACGAGAAGCGAAACTTCGTATCTTCAAGCAGCCATGTAATGTTCTGTCTATTACAAATGAAAAACGTGCCATTTAACTTTTCGCGCGAAAACGTGCGATTTATTATGTTACCGTAGCAACGTGATCTCTGTAACGTAAAGATTCGCGAAATGATCATGTTCAGTTGTCGAAAATATTAAACATGGTAGTATGATCATAACATGTTTGTGAAAATAACATGTTATTGTCATGTGTGAAAATATCAAGTTTTCGCGCGAAAGCTCACTTGGTACATGATTTACTAGGTGTCAATATAATAAGTCTGTTTCTTTTGACAGGTACAAAATGCAGTATTTAACACACATTAAAAATAACACACAAACAGCAGTGATAAACATATTGAACTTGTTCATTTTCATGATGACTTGACGTTTCGTATGTACTCTACATACATTTTCAAAAGTGAAAATGACTTTCCTGAATTTATAACCTCAGGAGAACTTTATATGTTCGCTGATGATACTACCATTTTTACAGTAGGTGATAACATTGACATTATAATTAAGGCCATGCAAGTTATATTAGATCAAGTTCTTAGTTGGTGTGGAGCTAACAGATTGATTGCTCATGAAACTAAGTCAGAAGCCTTATTATTATCTAAACAAAGATTCATTGGTCCATTGTCGCCTTTGAAGTATGGTGAGAAATTTATTGAATTTAAATCATCATGTAAATGTCTAGGAGTAACTATAGACAATAATCTTTCTTGGCAAGAACACACTAAAAGTCTGTTGAAATCTTTTAATAAGAAAATAGCAGTCCTCAGAACAATTAAATTCTTGCCATCATCCATCCTACAGACCATTTATTTTAGGACTGTACTTCCAAGTGTCTTATACGGAATACTAGTATGGGGTTCCTGCTCACCTGCACTAATGGATGATCTTGAGCGTGCTCATATACGAGCTTCTAAACTTATCTTTAAACTTGCAAGGAATTCGAATGCTGATCAATTAATTAAATTGAAAGGCTGGAACAATTTATCATTTTACTACACTAAGAGACTGTTAGTCGAAGCTTATAAATCCTACAATAGATGCAATACCAATGTTTTAAATGATCTAGTAATGTTAAAACAATCATCTTACTGCCTGAGGAAATCCATGAATATTGAACTTCCAAGTCCTAAATCAGAAATTGGCAGGCTGACTTTTAGACATAGAGCTGCCATTGCCTGGAATTCACTTCCTGATTCGATCAAAAAGTCTTCTAGCTTAGAATGTTTTAAAAAAGTCTTAGATCTAGCAAGGGCTTGATCAATTCCATAAGCTATAAAAAGGAATCTTCAATGATAAGAAATAGGAGTGAGGAATATTTTTATTAATATTATTTTAATTTGATTGTATCTAACAAATTAAAATTATCTATATTTAACAATTATATTTTCCTAGTTCTTTAATCATATTCTTAAATTGTAGTTTATAGTCTTATATATTTATATCTGTATTATTATTATTATTTATTATTAATTTCTGTTGATTTTCTGGTTATCAATTTGTATATATTTCTAGCTTTTAATTAGTAGATAGGCAGGTCCACATCAGGACTTCGGTCTTGCGTATTTTTGTAACCTGCGTTAACAAATAAACTATGTATGTATGTATGTATGTATGTAAAAGTAACCGTTGAAATTTAAAACAGCTATTTATATATAATAAAGGTGAGGGGACTGGAACCTAGATTAAGCAAAAAACTTAACAGTAAAATATATCTATATAAAAAAGAAAAGAAAACAAAAACCAGAACATTTTCTGTAAGATCAATCTGCTGATATCGAAACAAACGTCCTGTCAAGATTTTTTTTTTAATTTTTATTTTACAACAACTCTACTTACAAAAAGAAAAAATATATATACAGTACACTGCCCTACTTACACTACTTACAAAAATATACAGTACACTACACTAAAACATTACAAAAGTTGCACTATTTGCTCTTACTTACGTGTTTTATACATTCTTTCCTTTTTCCTTAATTTCCTTAAGGGTAAAAAGCCAGTTCCAATAAAAATATAACTATGTTATAGAGATATGTATATGTATGTTATAGAGATATGTATTTGGAATTTCTGCAGGTAAAATCGGCCCCCATTGAGCGGTTTATCTCTAAAAGTAGAGTTGCGTTCTGAATTCGGTTGAATGTCTAATTGCGTCCTTTCAAGTACACGGATACGCAAGTTATTATCCAACCGCACTTCGTAGAGTAGAAATAACGCCGAAAACGAGTACAAATATCACAGTGTATTTGTACTCCACACAGTATTTGTACTCCAGAGGACCGCCTGAGAAACGAATTGGATTTAAGTTACGAAAATTTTGCGTGCTTGAAACATTCAGTAGGGTTAAGATAACTGTACAATGTCTCTAGCGGTCTAAATTGTCTGTTTTTTTCAAACACTCTAATCATTGAATTCGGTTGAATGTCTAATTGCGTCCTTTCAGTTGATTTTCAGGTCGGGGAGAGGGGCCTGCGTGGGCCTGTAAAACTGGGGCCCATCTTACAGACAGCTGCTACGCTGAAAGTCACCTTGATTCAGTGGTGAGTGCAGAGGCAAGCCTGCTTTGACTGGCGTTGCACGCTGATAACTGTACAATGTCTCTAGCGGTCTAAATTGTCTGTTTTTTTCAAACACTCTAATCATTTTGGTTCGCCGATTTGCGCGCATGTGTCCTTCAGTTGTCGGGCAAACTGTGGCCTTGGACGCTGTTTCGCGGGCTTGAAACATTGAGTAGCCTGTTCATCTCTAAAAGTAGAGTTGCGTTCTGAATTCGGTTGAATGTCTAATTGCGTCCTTTCAAGTACACGGATACGCAAGTTATTATCCAACCGCACTTCGTAGAGTAGAAATAACGCGAAAACGAGTACAAATATCACAGTGTATTTGTACTCCACACAGTATTTGTACTCCAGAGGACCGCCTGAGAAACGAATTGGATTTAAGTTACGAAAATTTTGCGTGCTTGAAACATTCAGTAGGGTTAAGATAACTGTACAATGTCTCTAGCGGTCTAAATTGTCTGTTTTTTTCAAACACTCTAATCATTGAATTCGGTTGAATGTCTAATTGCGTCCTTTCAGTTGATTTTCAGGTCGGGGAGAGGGGCCTGCGTGCAGGGGCTGTAAAACTGGGGCCCATCTTACAGACAGCTGCTACGCTGAAAGTCACCTTGATTCAGTGGTGAGTGCAGAGGCAAGCCTGCTTTGACTGGCGTTGCACGCTGATAACTGTACAATGTCTCTAGCGGTCTAAATTGTCTGTTTTTTTCAAACACTCTAATCATTTTGGTTCGCCGATTTGCGCGCATGTGTCCTTCAGTTGTCGGGCAAACTGTGGCCTTGGACGCTGTTTCGCGGGCTTGAAACATTGAGTAGCCTGTTCATCTCTAAAAGTAGAGTTGCGTTCTGAATTCGGTTGAATGTCTAATTGCGTCCTTTCAAGTACACGGATACGCAAGTTATTATCCAACCGCACTTCGTAGAGTAGAAATAACGCCGAAAACGAGTACAAATATCACAGTGTATTTGTACTCCACACAGTATTTGTACTCCAGAGGACCGCCTGAGAAACGAATTGGATTTAAGTTACGAAAATTTTGCGTGCTTGAAACATTCAGTAGGGTTAAGATAACTGTACAATGTCTCTAGCGGTCTAAATTGTCTGTTTTTTTTCAAACACTCTAATCATTGAATTCGGTTGAATGTCTAATTGCGTCCTTTCAGTTGATTTTCAGGTCGGGGAGAGGGGCCTGCGTGCAGGGGCTGTAAAACTGGGGCCCATCTTACAGACAGCTGCTACGCTGAAAGTCACCTTGATTCAGTGGTGAGTGCAGAGGCAAGCCTGCTTTGACTGGCGTTGCACGCTGATAACTGTACAATGTCTCTAGCGGTCTAAATTGTCTGTTTTTTTCAAACACTCTAATCATTTTGGTTCGCCGATTTGCGCGCATGTGTCCTTCAGTTGTCGGGCAAACTGTGGCCTTGGACGCTGTTTCGCGGGCTTGAAACATTGAGTAGCCTGTTCATCTCTAAAAGTAGAGTTGCGTTCTGAATTCGGTTGAATGTCTAATTGCGTCCTTTCAAGTACACGGATACGCAAGTTATTATCCAACCGCACTTCGTAGAGTAGAAATAACGCCGAAAACGAGTACAAATATCACAGTGTATTTGTACTCCACACAGTATTTGTACTCCAGAGGACCGCCTGAGAAACGAATTGGATTTAAGTTACGAAAATTTTGCGTGCTTGAAACATTCAGTAGGGTTAAGATAACTGTACAATGTCTCTAGCGGTCTAAATTGTCTGTTTTTTTCAAACACTCTAATCATTGAATTCGGTTGAATGTCTAATTGCGTCCTTTCAGTTGATTTTCAGGTCGGGGAGAGGGGCCTGCGTGCAGGGGCTGTAAAACTGGGGCCCATCTTACAGACAGCTGCTACGCTGAAAGTCACCTTGATTCAGTGGTGAGTGCAGAGGCAAGCCTGCTTTGACTGGCGTTGCACGCTGATAACTGTACAATGTCTCTAGCGGTCTAAATTGTCTGTTTTTTTCAAACACTCTAATCATTTTGGTTCGCCGATTTGCGCGCATGTGTCCTTCAGTTGTCGGGCAAACTGTGGCCTTGGACGCTGTTTCGCGGGCTTGAAACATTGAGTAGCCTGTTCATCTCTAAAAGTAGAGTTGCGTTCTGAATTCGGTTGAATGTCTAATTGCGTCCTTTCAAGTACACGGATACGCAAGTTATTATCCAACCGCACTTCGTAGAGTAGAAATAACGCCGAAAACGAGTACAAATATCACAGTGTATTTGTACTCCACACAGTATTTGTACTCCAGAGGACCGCCTGAGAAACGAATTGGATTTAAGTTACGAAAATTTTGCGTGCTTGAAACATTCAGTAGGGTTAAGATAACTGTACAATGTCTCTAGCGGTCTAAATTGTCTGTTTTTTTCAAACACTCTAATCATTGAATTCGGTTGAATGTCTAATTGCGTCCTTTCAGTTGATTTTCAGGTCGGGGAGAGGGGCCTGCGTGCAGGGGCTGTAAAACTGGGGCCCATCTTACAGACAGCTGCTACGCTGAAAGTCACCTTGATTCAGTGGTGAGTGCAGAGGCAAGCCTGCTTTGACTGGCGTTGCACGCTGATAACTGTACAATGTCTCTAGCGGTCTAAATTGTCTGTTTTTTTCAAACACTCTAATCATTTTGGTTCGCCGATTTGCGCGCATGTGTCCTTCAGTTGTCGGGCAAACTGTGGCCTTGGACGCTGTTTCGCGGGCTTGAAACATTGAGTAGCCTGTTCATCTCTAAAAGTAGAGTTGCGTTCTGAATTCGGTTGAATGTCTAATTGCGTCCTTTCAAGTACACGGATACGCAAGTTATTATCCAACCGCACTTCGTAGAGTAGAAATAACGCCGAAAACGAGTACAAATATCACAGTGTATTTGTACTCCACACAGTATTTGTACTCCAGAGGACCGCCTGAGAAACGAATTGGATTTAAGTTACGAAAATTTTGCGTGCTTGAAACATTCAGTAGGGTTAAGATAACTGTACAATGTCTCTAGCGGTCTAAATTGTCTGTTTTTTTCAAACACTCTAATCATTGAATTCGGTTGAATGTCTAATTGCGTCCTTTCAGTTGATTTTCAGGTCGGGGAGAGGGGCCTGCGTGCAGGGGCTGTAAAACTGGGGCCCATCTTACAGACAGCTGCTACGCTGAAAGTCACCTTGATTCAGTGGTGAGTGCAGAGGCAAGCCTGCTTTGACTGGCGTTGCACGCTGATAACTGTACAATGTCTCTAGCGGTCTAAATTGTCTGTTTTTTTCAAACACTCTAATCATTTTGGTTCGCCGATTTGCGCGCATGTGTCCTTCAGTTGTCGGGCAAACTGTGGCCTTGGACGCTGTTTCGCGGGCTTGAAACATTGAGTAGCCTGTTCATCTCTAAAAGTAGAGTTGCGTTCTGAATTCGGTTGAATGTCTAATTGCGTCCTTTCAAGTACACGGATACGCAAGTTATTATCCAACCGCACTTCGTAGAGTAGAAATAACGCCGAAAACGAGTACAAATATCACAGTGTATTTGTACTCCACACAGTATTTGTACTCCAGAGGACCGCCTGAGAAACGAATTGGATTTAAGTTACGAAAATTTTGCGTGCTTGAAACATTCAGTAGGGTTAAGATAACTGTACAATGTCTCTAGCGGTCTAAATTGTCTGTTTTTTTCAAACACTCTAATCATTGAATTCGGTTGAATGTCTAATTGCGTCCTTTCAGTTGATTTTCAGGTCGGGGAGAGGGGCCTGCGTGCAGGGGCTGTAAAACTGGGGCCCATCTTACAGACAGCTGCTACGCTGAAAGTCACCTTGATTCAGTGGTGAGTGCAGAGGCAAGCCTGCTTTGACTGGCGTTGCACGCTGATAACTGTACAATGTCTCTAGCGGTCTAAATTGTCTGTTTTTTTCAAACACTCTAATCATTTTGGTTCGCCGATTTGCGCGCATGTGTCCTTCAGTTGTCGGGCAAACTGTGGCCTTGGACGCTGTTTCGCGGGCTTGAAACATTGAGTAGCCTGTTCATCTCTAAAAGTAGAGTTGCGTTCTGAATTCGGTTGAATGTCTAATTGCGTCCTTTCAAGTACACGGATACGCAAGTTATTATCCAACCGCACTTCGTAGAGTAGAAATAACGCCGAAAACGAGTACAAATATCACAGTGTATTTGTACTCCACACAGTATTTGTACTCCAGAGGACCGCCTGAGAAACGAATTGGATTTAAGTTACGAAAATTTTGCGTGCTTGAAACATTCAGTAGGGTTAAGATAACTGTACAATGTCTCTAGCGGTCTAAATTGTCTGTTTTTTTCAAACACTCTAATCATTGAATTCGGTTGAATGTCTAATTGCGTCCTTTCAGTTGATTTTCAGGTCGGGGAGAGGGGCCTGCGTGCAGGGGCTGTAAAACTGGGGCCCATCTTACAGACAGCTGCTACGCTGAAAGTCACCTTGATTCAGTGGTGAGTGCAGAGGCAAGCCTGCTTTGACTGGCGTTGCACGCTGATAACTGTACAATGTCTCTAGCGGTCTAAATTGTCTGTTTTTTTCAAACACTCTAATCATTTTGGTTCGCCGATTTGCGCGCATGTGTCCTTCAGTTGTCGGGCAAACTGTGGCCTTGGACGCTGTTTCGCGGGCTTGAAACATTGAGTAGCCTGTTCATCTCTAAAAGTAGAGTTGCGTTCTGAATTCGGTTGAATGTCTAATTGCGTCCTTTCAAGTACACGGATACGCAAGTTATTATCCAACCGCACTTCGTAGAGTAGAAATAACGCCGAAAACGAGTACAAATATCACAGTGTATTTGTACTCCACACAGTATTTGTACTCCAGAGGACCGCCTGAGAAACGAATTGGATTTAAGTTACGAAAATTTTGCGTGCTTGAAACATTCAGTAGGGTTAAGATAACTGTACAATGTCTCTAGCGGTCTAAATTGTCTGTTTTTTTCAAACACTCTAATCATTGAATTCGGTTGAATGTCTAATTGCGTCCTTTCAGTTGATTTTCAGGTCGGGGAGAGGGGCCTGCGTGCAGGGGCTGTAAAACTGGGGCCCATCTTACAGACAGCTGCTACGCTGAAAGTCACCTTGATTCAGTGGTGAGTGCAGAGGCAAGCCTGCTTTGACTGGCGTTGCACGCTGATAACTGTACAATGTCTCTAGCGGTCTAAATTGTCTGTTTTTTTCAAACACTCTAATCATTTTGGTTCGCCGATTTGCGCGCATGTGTCCTTCAGTTGTCGGGCAAACTGTGGCCTTGGACGCTGTTTCGCGGGCTTGAAACATTGAGTAGCCTGTTCATCTCTAAAAGTAGAGTTGCGTTCTGAATTCGGTTGAATGTCTAATTGCGTCCTTTCAAGTACACGGATACGCAAGTTATTATCCAACCGCACTTCGTAGAGTAGAAATAACGCCGAAAACGAGTACAAATATCACAGTGTATTTGTACTCCACACAGTATTTGTACTCCAGAGGACCGCCTGAGAAACGAATTGGATTTAAGTTACGAAAATTTTGCGTGCTTGAAACATTCAGTAGGGTTAAGATAACTGTACAATGTCTCTAGCGGTCTAAATTGTCTGTTTTTTTCAAACACTCTAATCATTGAATTCGGTTGAATGTCTAATTGCGTCCTTTCAGTTGATTTTCAGGTCGGGGAGAGGGGCCTGCGTGCAGGGGCTGTAAAACTGGGGCCCATCTTACAGACAGCTGCTACGCTGAAAGTCACCTTGATTCAGTGGTGAGTGCAGAGGCAAGCCTGCTTTGACTGGCGTTGCACGCTGATAACTGTACAATGTCTCTAGCGGTCTAAATTGTCTGTTTTTTTCAAACACTCTAATCATTTTGGTTCGCCGATTTGCGCGCATGTGTCCTTCAGTTGTCGGGCAAACTGTGGCCTTGGACGCTGTTTCGCGGGCTTGAAACATTGAGTAGCCTGTTCATCTCTAAAAGTAGAGTTGCGTTCTGAATTCGGTTGAATGTCTAATTGCGTCCTTTCAAGTACACGGATACGCAAGTTATTATCCAACCGCACTTCGTAGAGTAGAAATAACGCCGAAAACGAGTACAAATATCACAGTGTATTTGTACTCCACACAGTATTTGTACTCCAGAGGACCGCCTGAGAAACGAATTGGATTTAAGTTACGAAAATTTTGCGTGCTTGAAACATTCAGTAGGGTTAAGATAACTGTACAATGTCTCTAGCGGTCTAAATTGTCTGTTTTTTTCAAACACTCTAATCATTGAATTCGGTTGAATGTCTAATTGCGTCCTTTCAGTTGATTTTCAGGTCGGGGAGAGGGGCCTGCGTGCAGGGGCTGTAAAACTGGGGCCCATCTTACAGACAGCTGCTACGCTGAAAGTCACCTTGATTCAGTGGTGAGTGCAGAGGCAAGCCTGCTTTGACTGGCGTTGCACGCTGATAACTGTACAATGTCTCTAGCGGTCTAAATTGTCTGTTTTTTTCAAACACTCTAATCATTTTGGTTCGCCGATTTGCGCGCATGTGTCCTTCAGTTGTCGGGCAAACTGTGGCCTTGGACGCTGTTTCGCGGGCTTGAAACATTGAGTAGCCTGTTCATCTCTAAAAGTAGAGTTGCGTTCTGAATTCGGTTGAATGTCTAATTGCGTCCTTTCAAGTACACGGATACGCAAGTTATTATCCAACCGCACTTCGTAGAGTAGAAATAACGCCGAAAACGAGTACAAATATCACAGTGTATTTGTACTCCACACAGTATTTGTACTCCAGAGGACCGCCTGAGAAACGAATTGGATTTAAGTTACGAAAATTTTGCGTGCTTGAAACATTCAGTAGGGTTAAGATAACTGTACAATGTCTCTAGCGGTCTAAATTGTCTGTTTTTTTCAAACACTCTAATCATTGAATTCGGTTGAATGTCTAATTGCGTCCTTTCAGTTGATTTTCAGGTCGGGGAGAGGGGCCTGCGTGCAGGGGCTTTAAAACTGGGGCCCATCTTACAGACAGCTGCTACGCTGAAAGTCACCTTGATTCAGTGGTGAGTGCAGAGGCAAGCCTGCTTTGACTGGCGTTGCACGCTGATAACTGTACAATGTCTCTAGCGGTCTAAATTGTCTGTTTTTTTCAAACACTCTAATCATTTTGGTTCGCCGATTTGCGCGCATGTGTCCTTCAGTTGTCGGGCAAACTGTGGCCTTGGACGCTGTTTCGCGGGCTTGAAACATTGAGTAGCCTGTTCATCTCTAAAAGTAGAGTTGCGTTCTGAATTCGGTTGAATGTCTAATTGCGTCCTTTCAAGTACACGGATACGCAAGTTATTATCCAACCGCACTTCGTAGAGTAGAAATAACGCCGAAAACGAGTACAAATATCACAGTGTATTTGTACTCCACACAGTATTTGTACTCCAGAGGACCGCCTGAGAAACGAATTGGATTTAAGTTACGAAAATTTTGCGTGCTTGAAACATTCAGTAGGGTTAAGATAACTGTACAATGTCTCTAGCGGTCTAAATTGTCTGTTTTTTTCAAACACTCTAATCATTGAATTCGGTTGAATGTCTAATTGCGTCCTTTCAGTTGATTTTCAGGTCGGGGAGAGGGGCCTGCGTGCAGGGGCTGTAAAACTGGGGCCCATCTTACAGACAGCTGCTACGCTGAAAGTCACCTTGATTCAGTGGTGAGTGCAGAGGCAAGCCTGCTTTGACTGGCGTTGCACGCTGATAACTGTACAATGTCTCTAGCGGTCTAAATTGTCTGTTTTTTTCAAACACTCTAATCATTTTGGTTCGCCGATTTGCGCGCATGTGTCCTTCAGTTGTCGGGCAAACTGTGGCCTTGGACGCTGTTTCGCGGGCTTGAAACATTGAGTAGCCTGTTCATCTCTAAAAGTAGAGTTGCGTTCTGAATTCGGTTGAATGTCTAATTGCGTCCTTTCAAGTACACGGATACGCAAGTTATTATCCAACCGCACTTCGTAGAGTAGAAATAACGCCGAAAACGAGTACAAATATCACAGTGTATTTGTACTCCACACAGTATTTGTACTCCAGAGGACCGCCTGAGAAACGAATTGGATTTAAGTTACGAAAATTTTGCGTGCTTGAAACATTCAGTAGGGTTAAGATAACTGTACAATGTCTCTAGCGGTCTAAATTGTCTGTTTTTTTCAAACACTCTAATCATTGAATTCGGTTGAATGTCTAATTGCGTCCTTTCAGTTGATTTTCAGGTCGGGGAGAGGGGCCTGCGTGCAGGGGCTGTAAAACTGGGGCCCATCTTACAGACAGCTGCTACGCTGAAAGTCACCTTGATTCAGTGGTGAGTGCAGAGGCAAGCCTGCTTTGACTGGCGTTGCACGCTGATAACTGTACAATGTCTCTAGCGGTCTAAATTGTCTGTTTTTTTCAAACACTCTAATCATTTTGGTTCGCCGATTTGCGCGCATGTGTCCTTCAGTTGTCGGGCAAACTGTGGCCTTGGACGCTGTTTCGCGGGCTTGAAACATTGAGTAGCCTGTTCATCTCTAAAAGTAGAGTTGCGTTCTGAATTCGGTTGAATGTCTAATTGCGTCCTTTCAAGTACACGGATACGCAAGTTATTATCCAACCGCACTTCGTAGAGTAGAAATAACGCCGAAAACGAGTACAAATATCACAGTGTATTTGTACTCCACACAGTATTTGTACTCCAGAGGACCGCCTGAGAAACGAATTGGATTTAAGTTACGAAAATTTTGCGTGCTTGAAACATTCAGTAGGGTTAAGATAACTGTACAATGTCTCTAGCGGTCTAAATTGTCTGTTTTTTTCAAACACTCTAATCATTGAATTCGGTTGAATGTCTAATTGCGTCCTTTCAGTTGATTTTCAGGTCGGGGAGAGGGGCCTGCGTGCAGGGGCTGTAAAACTGGGGCCCATCTTACAGACAGCTGCTACGCTGAAAGTCACCTTGATTCAGTGGTGAGTGCAGAGGCAAGCCTGCTTTGACTGGCGTTGCACGCTGATAACTGTACAATGTCTCTAGCGGTCTAAATTGTCTGTTTTTTTCAAACACTCTAATCATTTTGGTTCGCCGATTTGCGCGCATGTGTCCTTCAGTTGTCGGGCAAACTGTGGCCTTGGACGCTGTTTCGCGGGCTTGAAACATTGAGTAGCCTGTTCATCTCTAAAAGTAGAGTTGCGTTCTGAATTCGGTTGAATGTCTAATTGCGTCCTTTCAAGTACACGGATACGCAAGTTATTATCCAACCGCACTTCGTAGAGTAGAAATAACGCCGAAAACGAGTACAAATATCACAGTGTATTTGTACTCCACACAGTATTTGTACTCCAGAGGACCGCCTGAGAAACGAATTGGATTTAAGTTACGAAAATTTTGCGTGCTTGAAACATTCAGTAGGGTTAAGATAACTGTACAATGTCTCTAGCGGTCTAAATTGTCTGTTTTTTTCAAACACTCTAATCATTGAATTCGGTTGAATGTCTAATTGCGTCCTTTCAGTTGATTTTCAGGTCGGGGAGAGGGGCCTGCGTGCAGGGGCTGTAAAACTGGGGCCCATCTTACAGACAGCTGCTACGCTGAAAGTCACCTTGATTCAGTGGTGAGTGCAGAGGCAAGCCTGCTTTGACTGGCGTTGCACGCTGATAACTGTACAATGTCTCTAGCGGTCTAAATTGTCTGTTTTTTTCAAACACTCTAATCATTTTGGTTCGCCGATTTGCGCGCATGTGTCCTTCAGTTGTCGGGCAAACTGTGGCCTTGGACGCTGTTTCGCGGGCTTGAAACATTGAGTAGCCTGTTCATCTCTAAAAGTAGAGTTGCGTTCTGAATTCGGTTGAATGTCTAATTGCGTCCTTTCAAGTACACGGATACGCAAGTTATTATCCAACCGCACTTCGTAGAGTAGAAATAACGCCGAAAACGAGTAC
Source organism: Micromussa lordhowensis (assembly GCA_964020085.1). NCBI lineage: Eukaryota > Metazoa > Cnidaria > Anthozoa > Scleractinia > Lobophylliidae > Micromussa > Micromussa lordhowensis. Next base: position 5,610 of record CAXHUQ010000911.1, on the reverse strand, counting down.
AAATATCACAGTGTATTTGTACTCCACACAGTATTTGTACTCCAGAGGACCGCCTGAGAAACGAATTGGATTTAAGTTACGAAAATTTTGCGTGCTTGAAACATTCAGTAGGGTTAAGATAACTGTACAATGTCTCTAGCGGTCTAAATTGTCTGTTTTTTTCAAACACTCTAATCATTGAATTCGGTTGAATGTCTAATTGCGTCCTTTCAGTTGATTTTCAGGTCGGGGAGAGGGGCCTGCGTGCAGGGGCTGTAAAACTGGGGCCCATCTTACAGACAGCTGCTACGCTGAAAGTCACCTTGATTCAGTGGTGAGTGCAGAGGCAAGCCTGCTTTGACTGGCGTTGCACGCTGATAACTGTACAATGTCTCTAGCGGTCTAAATTGTCTGTTTTTTTCAAACACTCTAATCATTTTGGTTCGCCGATTTGCGCGCATGTGTCCTTCAGTTGTCGGGCAAACTGTGGCCTTGGACGCTGTTTCGCGGGCTTGAAACATTGAGTAGCCTGTTCATCTCTAAAAGTAGAGTTGCGTTCTGAATTCGGTTGAATGTCTAATTGCGTCCTTTCAAGTACACGGATACGCAAGTTATTATCCAACCGCACTTCGTAGAGTAGAAATAACGCCGAAAACGAGTACAAATATCACAGTGTATTTGTACTCCACACAGTATTTGTACTCCAGAGGACCGCCTGAGAAACGAATTGGATTTAAGTTACGAAAATTTTGCGTGCTTGAAACATTCAGTAGGGTTAAGATAACTGTACAATGTCTCTAGCGGTCTAAATTGTCTGTTTTTTTCAAACACTCTAATCATTGAATTCGGTTGAATGTCTAATTGCGTCCTTTCAGTTGATTTTCAGGTCGGGGAGAGGGGCCTGCGTGCAGGGGCTGTAAAACTGGGGCCCATCTTACAGACAGCTGCTACGCTGAAAGTCACCTTGATTCAGTGGTGAGTGCAGAGGCAAGCCTGCTTTGACTGGCGTTGCACGCTGATAACTGTACAATGTCTCTAGCGGTCTAAATTGTCTGTTTTTTTCAAACACTCTAATCATTTTGGTTCGCCGATTTGCGCGCATGTGTCCTTCAGTTGTCGGGCAAACTGTGGCCTTGGACGCTGTTTCGCGGGCTTGAAACATTGAGTAGCCTGTTCATCTCTAAAAGTAGAGTTGCGTTCTGAATTCGGTTGAATGTCTAATTGCGTCCTTTCAAGTACACGGATACGCAAGTTATTATCCAACCGCACTTCGTAGAGTAGAAATAACGCCGAAAACGAGTACAAATATCACAGTGTATTTGTACTCCACACAGTATTTGTACTCCAGAGGACCGCCTGAGAAACGAATTGGATTTAAGTTACGAAAATTTTGCGTGCTTGAAACATTCAGTAGGGTTAAGATAACTGTACAATGTCTCTAGCGGTCTAAATTGTCTGATGCTGATCTGAAGCCCCTAGTTATATCATGGTGTGGCACGACGGGAATTTCTGCAGGTGAAATCGGCCCCCATTGAGCGGAGAAAAATTCCGACTGCAAAAGGCGGCGTAACACGAAATTTATCACCGAGTTCAGTGAAAACTTCTTCAAACTGCTTACGAAAACTTTCAGCCGTTATCTCGGCCAGTAAAATCTTCTGGATTTATATCTTCGGACGCTCTGTTTTATGTTTTGGTTTTTGTTTTTTTGGTATTTTTATGATTTGCTTCTTCATTCGTTCCGCGTTGCATGAAAGTCCCATGAAAGCCGCGGGGTACGTGCTATTCGGCGGACTTGTTCAACTGGATTTTACACGGGCATCTAAAACTAGCCTGCGTCAGTATAGCAGACGATTCCTTTCCAACCTGGTTGGTCCCTATGAGTTTCAATGAAACAATCGCTTCTTCCAATGAAAACTGAGGCAAACAGAGTAATGTAGCATTATTCAACTGATGCTATTTAATGCTTATTACAAGAACGCGATCCCAAGTTATTGTAAAGTCTTTGTTTGGGCCAGACTCTAAAAAACACGCCTACAGTGTTGCTGCTATTTTTTGCTTATTTATTCAATTTTCAAACATAAAAATCAAATCAGTCTTGAATTCAAAAGGTATTAAGTGGCATCAAAATTGTTCCTGTTTACAGACCATCCATTTCGCAATATTACGCTGCTCATTGTCTATTGTGCATTTTTACCCGGCTATGAAGTCTGCATTTTCAACACTTTCTGAAAACAATCTAATTACTTCTTAGTGACTGTTTTAGATCGAGGATATCACGCGATAACATCGCGTGAAAGCTACCGATCTAACGCAATACATATAAAATGTGAAACTTCATCGACCGCTTATCGGCACACGATAAATACATCTGTCAATGTTGAGTTTTAGGAGGGTGTCATATGAGAATGGACGCAGCTTTTAAAAGCATGGCTCTCAGATCGAAAGCACTTCGATCATCGTTGGAGATAGTATCTCTCTTTAAAAGCGTGCACTGATAATTTTTTTTTGTTCTGGTAGTGAATGCTAAGTATTTCAGAAACGTTCAATAAAAGAACACTGCACAAAAGGCTTTGAGAGAGTTTTTAGACTGCGGTTTATCACTTCCACTCCATGTGTTGCAAGGTTCTTGTGTTCAATCCGTCCCACCTTTAAATCGCCCTGTTGAAAGTAACTGGATATGCCCTTCAATAAATACCTATTGTTAACAAAAACGTAGCAATGGCTGTTAGATGTATGCTATGTTCTGTTCCTAGTTTGTATTTACAAGATAGCTGTAAGGTGCGGTTTGAAGTGTCATGGTCTAATCTCACAATTTTCTGCCTTTTTTCTCAAGTTTTTCAGTTTACTTCAGGAGACAGAGCATATTGTGGTCGCTACAGAGATGAACGCGATAGATAATACTGGGTGATATGTACCGGTGTAAAGAAGCTTTGCACTCATAATTTTCTGAGCCGTAGGGGAAGAAGGAGCACAGTTTTACCGTCGGTTGTCGAGAAAAGGTGAGTTGGTTTTGAGTGATAAAATAGCTAAACTTTGACTACTAGAACAATGGTTCAGTTCCTGGCCGGTTATGCTCGTGTTGCCTTCTTGCGGACAAAGAAAATCCATAGGGCGTAGTTTCCTCATCGGAAAACTCAAACCTGGCCACTCCTTTTGAGCTGTTTATTCTAACTTCGTTTCTTTAGCAACTTTTTTGTAATGTGAAATTGTGGATAAACTAGAATTTAGTTGGAGCTATTCCTGATACGCAATTTATACGCTCTCCTCCCGTGTGAAATAACGTGTAGTATCCCAAGCGATGATGGATGACTGTTAGAAATGGCATTTCTCGACTCCTGGAGTGCTTGCTAACAAGGGCGTCAAACATTCAACAGGACAAACTAAGAGTTAAACAAGGTCAGTAGAAATAATATACAATGAACTAGACTAAGCCCATAAATACAAGTATTCGAAATCTATTTTCTAAGATTTCAAATGTAGAATGGGAAATCCCACTGATGACGAACTATTGAAATGCAGTTCAATAGGAGTTTAGTTGAGTAGTTGATATGCCCTTCAATAAATACCTATTGTTAACAAAAACGTAGCAATGGCTGTTAGATGTATGCTATGTTCTGTTCCTAGTTTGTATTTACAAGATAGCTGTAAGGTGCGGTTTGAAGTGTCATGGTCTAATCTCACAATTTTCTGCCTTTTTTCTCAAATTTTTCAGTTTACTTCAGGAGACAGAGCATATTGTGGTCGCTACAGAGATGAACGCGATAGATAATACTGGGTGATATGTACCGGTGTAAAGAAGCTTTGCACTCATAATTTTCTGAGCCGTAGGGGAAGAAGGAGCACAGTTTTACCGTCGGTTGTCGAGAAAAGGTGAGTTGGTTTTGAGTGATAAAATAGCTAAACTTTGACTACTAGAACAATGGTTCAGTTCCTGGCCGGTTATGCTCGTGTTGCCTTCTTGCGGACAAAGAAAATCCATAGGGCGTAGTTTCCTCATCGGAAAACTCAAACCTGGCCACTCCTTTTGAGCTGTTTATTCTAACTTCGTTTCTTTAGCAACTTTTTTGTAATGTGAAATTGTGGATAAACTAGAATTTAGTTGGAGCTATTCCTGATACGCAATTTATACGCTCTCCTCCCGTGTGAAATAACGTGTAGTATCCCAAGCGATGATGGATGACTGTTAGAAATGGCATTTCTCGACTCCTGGAGTGCTTGCTAACAAGGGCGTCAAACATTCAACAGGACAAACTAAGAGTTAAACAAGGTCAGTAGAAATAATATACAATGAACTAGACTAAGCCCATAAATACAAGTATTCGAAATCTATTTTCTAAGATTTCAAATGTAGAATGGGAAATCCCACTGATGACGAACTATTGAAATGCAGTTCAATAGGAGTTTAGTTGAGTAGTTTAATGGCATTTGGTTGAGCTGTGCGTAACGGATGCAGACACCGCGCAGCGTCACTTGTTAAGTAAATGCACTCGGACGCTTTGTCGTCTTGCAAAGTCAGCCTCGTGCCTTAAATGTTGACTTTTTTAATTGTACTATTTGAAACTCTAAATTGCGGTTTTTCTGTGTCTGACTTCGGGAAATTCACGCAATCGGATTACATACTCCGGTAGGCTGGTAAGATTAAAATCACGTGTCGTATCAGTGCCTCATTTCGGTTAGGTTTAATCAGGGGCTTTTCTTTTCGGCCCCGCCGTCCAATTGGAAAATCTCTTACAGTTCCTTAGCACCTTAAGCAATGGCGTACGGATTACCGGAAAGCCCGCTTATAACAACATTCCAGTGCTTAAATAGTTAAATGCTCTTTGAAGGAAATGCAAGGCTCTCCTTGCTGTCATAGCTAATTTTGAAGGAAATCATTTAAAACAGGCGAAATTCTTCAACTCTTTTTCTAAATAACTGACACCACTAGTAGCGTAATAGTTCTGGTACCGAAATTATTCCGTGCTAAAAAATCAGGGAAAATCGGCAAATCGTTTTACTTTTAGGTCGTAGCAGACTAAGGAAATAAACCATTAAAATTGATTAAGGAGGCGTTTTGGTCAAACTAAGCTACGGTAAATAATAAGAGTTTTCTTCTATCTTTGATCCTTGCCAGAATTTTTCTTGGGATGGAGACAGCGTAGCCAAAACAACTGGAGGGATGAATTCATTGCACTCGGTGGGTAAATGTAGTTTTAAAATAGTTAAGCGTACAGACGCTTACTCGTGTTGCAAATTAAAGTTGACCTTTTTAATTGGACTATATCTGAAAATCTAAATTGCGACTCTGTTCTTTTTTAGTTCAATGGCGCATTTCGGCCAGTCGGATTACAGATTCCTGCGTCATCTGCAAGGGACTCAGAGCAGACGGAGGTAAGATTAAAATCACATCACTTGTTTCAGTTTCAACAAGGTGTTACTCGTTCATCTCAAAAATCCGTCACAGTCAATTAATAAGTACTTGTGAATAGCTTTTACTAAATGTCGTTGACGAATTGCCAATGGCTTACAGCACTTAACTGGTTAAACACTTGCCATTTTAGTAAATGCAAAGCAAGGCAGTCCCTGCGTGGCTAATTTTAAGTGAAATCATTTGATGATCGGGCTTGGATCAAACGCCCATAGTACCAAGTG